>CAWUFW010002567.1:1942500-2153955 GCA_963921515.1 Calotriton arnoldi | reverse complement strand
GCTGTTTTATCAAGGGGACACGGGACCATACGTGTATGAGAGGCATGCACCCAATTTGGAAGGCCACCACACTTCACAACAGTCTTTGCCAGGATCATTTGGAACAGGCCTTTCAATCTTGGTTCCAGCCAAATCTTCAGATTGTGCATTTTGTTCACAACTTTTCTCAGATCAAGGTTTTGGCACTGTCCACTATGCAGATCTTGTGTAGCAGCTGCAATCTGGTGAGAAACTACACGCTCCACATCAGCCAATCCTTCACAGCAATGGCTAGTCTTTTCATCTGGGGTTTTCACAAGTGCATTTGCATGTACATATTCAAGCCACTTCAGTGATACTGAGACACAGTCTTTTGCAAAGTGAGACTCCGTGCTGTCTTTGTGTAACCCCACTTCAGGCAGATAGCTACAATCCAATCTTTGTCCAGTCTGCGGTTCTGCACACATCATCTTTGAGACCTCATTATGATCTGATTTCAGAGAAACTGGCAATCTATACCTGGGCATCAGTTTTTGTAATAACACATTTGCTACTATGCAGTTGTCATTTTCCTCAAAATCTGTTCTGGCACAACCTTGTTGTTGTTCTGCTTCTGAAACATTTTCTTGAGCCTCTATTAATTCTTTCCAAGTGTAAGTCATTAACATCAGCATTAGATAAACAATTCCATTGACTGCATAGGCTAACAGGGCACAATATTGTACAACTGAATTAGCATTTCTCTCTCCCATGACAATGGTGACTCCTATTTGAGCAGTTATACTGCATGTTAAAGTAAGGGCAATCAATTTTGAATTTTGGGCTGAGGTAACTACTGAAAGCCATGAAGCTTTGACAACATAATGTATAGGGAACACAGCATGTGCTGCTCCTAATGTGTCATTGTTACCTTTCAAACGTGGGCCATCTACAAAATGGACATTGTTGGGCTCAATCAGACGTTCATCATTAAAGTCTAACCTTGGTTTCATGCATAGATTCATGACACCTAGACAGTCAGGTTCAGTTTCATCACAAACAATTTCATTTGCTGGTAGTAAGCTCAATACATTTGAATTTAGACATTTCTTGATCACAGTATTTTCCAGTAGCAACTCCACAAAGGAAGGGACCATTTCAGTAATTGGAAATTCCATCATTATATTATATTCTCACTCTTTTTATGACTGACACCTACCACAGCTACTAAGTGAAGGCAGCTGGGTATTTCTGTGACGTTGGGGTCAAGGGCCATTTGGAAATACGTCACAGACTTTTGAACACATTCATGTTTTTGAACAGGCACTGAGAGAGCGCAGCCCTCCCTCTCACTGCACATTGGTATATTTTCTTTTAAATAAACTTGCATCCCTAGTGCCGGGGCGCAACACTTTTTCTCTTTCAACTCTAGGAATGCTTTTGTGCAATTGTTGTCCAATGGAAGTGGATCAGACACATCCTTGTGGGTCAGCCTCAGTAAAGGCTTAGCCACTAGGGAAAGGTTTGGTAACCACTGACTACAGCAGCCAACCATTCCCAAAAACATCCTGACTTCTTTCTTAATTTGAGGTGGATTCATCTGGTGAATTACTTCCACTCTCTCTGGTGACACCTTTCTAGCTCCTTTTCCAATTATGTGTCCCAAACATTCATCTTCTTTTTGACAGTACTCCTTACTATCCTCATGCAATGGCACTAGGACATGAACTTGACAAAAATCAATAACAGTAAGCCATTCTTCAGCACATGAAATGTGAAAAGATATGTTGGCTGGATTCGGTACCATAGGACAACATGGAACAGTTATGCTGCTAATCTCCTGCACTTTTCTGTTCTTTTCATTTGGTTTCTGTAAACCTGTGATCAGAAAGTTACATAAACTTCCAATCAATTCCATCAAAAATCATTTACTCAGTTTATCTCCAATTATGGGTGAAAGTTCTGCAACTGATGGTGTTCTTGAATACATGTCATCTGGTTCTAATTTGAATAAGACATGTTCTGCATGTTTTATTAATCTGTCATCTTTTTCTGTGAACTCCCTTACTTCTGTATTCTCTATGTTTTCCAAATCAGAGGGTAATTTTTCAACTGTCATTTCTGAAAACAATGCTACAGCTGTCTCTTGTTGGGCCATTCTTAACTGTGCATCCTCATCAGGAATCTGATTTTTAACATCATCCAGTGTACAGTAATCTGTGCTGTTTAATTCGCAAAACAAATATTTTCCTGTCAGGCCTGAGTCACAAACAACAAATTGGTAACTTTTCTCAAATGGGCCTATTTTTGCTGCAACTTTCTCTAAAACTGGGTTTGTAATTTCTCTGTTTAAAACTCCTACAACTAAGTCTGGACCTTCCACTGCTTTCACAATGGACTTGGTAATTTCAGAATTGTTAGGGCTAAAACTCTCATTTTCAAATACAGCAACCTGTTTGAAATGGGTTCTGATTTTGTTTCTGGAAAGAATTCACACTTGCTCTGGACAACTGATTTAAATTCACCTGAGCCTTTTCCATATTTTGTGGGACCATCTGGGCTTGAAAAACTCCTGTCATTAGTACCTGTTTCTGAACTGACATTTGCATTTGCTGAGCTGGCACATTTTGCACCTGCATTTCTCTCTGTGTTTGCGCATTTCCATTTGCTGCGTGTAGTTTAAATTTACATTTCTTCTTCCAATGCTCAAATCTGTTACAAAGATGGCAAAAGGACACTTTTTCCAACACTGTGACATCCATACCTGAATTTGCACAAACCAAAACACCTCTACCTCTAGCCTGTGTAACACCAGATTTTGCTTGAGCACCTTTAATTTCTGCTTGTGAAACAACACCTTGTAACTCACTTTCTTTCTCTGCAAACAACTGATTCTGGAAACCTTTCTGTGCACACCTTCTCTGTACCATCATAGGTTTTTCCTCAAACTCTTTCTGCTTCATTCCTTGTCCAGCACTATAATACCCCTCATCCTTCAGAATCCCATCTATCAGCTTTCTTTGCAAACAAACCAATATTTGCTGTACGTGCACACTGATCTGATCAGAGAACATTAAACCAATAACCAACTGAGTCACAAAGAATCTCATGCCACTGGCATCGTGACATTCTCTCCCACAGTGTTGTGGAAACTCTAGACACACCCTTTCACAAAACTCATGAACCAATTCTTTTAGCTCTTGTGTGATTCTTTTAATCTGTACCCAATTAACATCTTTTTTGCTGGCACTCTGCCTTTCAGAAAAGTAATCACTGCTTCATTTTTCTCCTTAACAACAGAAAATGGTGGTGCATTCATGCAAAACATTTTTCATTGTCTCCTCACCTGACCCTTGCACAACAACTTTAGATTCAGACCACAATTTAGTCTGCATGGCAATGTCAAAGAACATTTTCAAATCAATGCACAACTCTTTTAAAAGTTCAACAAATCCATCAACTTGTGGGTACCACAGCATAGGCTTGTCTCTCAACTTTGGGAATGTGTTCAGAAATGCTGCAAGTTCACTTTTGTTCCGTGGCACATGAACATGCACTTCTCCCACCATTTCTCTCAATGAGTAAGCAAAAGCTTCTCCCTCATCCTGTTTATTATTTTCCTCAACAAGGTCTGGTGGTTTCTTTTTCTTCTCATGTTTTCTTGCCCACTTGTCTCCTAATTTCTCAAACCCATTGCATTTGAAAATATATTTCACCATTTCTGCAATGTGTAATTGCATTTCTGAAGAACTCATGGTCTTATTTGCTTCTTCATCCATATGTACCCTGAATCTTTTCTGAAATGGAAAACTTCCTGAAACATCAATTTCATATTTTTGAGCCAAATCAATCAGTCTATCATGTGTATTTACTGCACATGTAGTTTCCTTACTCAGGGAAATTAATTATTTTTCCTGACACTGGTTCACACTTTCATGATTTAAACAGCAGGGACTGTTAATTTCTTCATGTTCAAATTTTAAATTTGAAACATTAAGCTGTCTCTCTCTTTTGGGGTCTCAGTTAATTTGTTCCCCAATGCTCTCTATCTTTTTAATCACTGCTGCTTCCTCAAAGCAGGTTTGAAAAATCCCATCTCCAAATATATTCATTTTATCCTGCGCTGTGGGTGTTATAAAGACCATTTTTTCCCCCACCTTTCAATGCTTGGACTGTCTGGGGTAGTTATGTTCAATAATCTGTGAATTCTGAGTTTCTGAAATAAACCCTGATGTAATTACTCCTTCTGCAGCTCTTTGCACTTTTTGAGTAGGAACCATATTAATTAGGACAGTCACAATTTGTCTAGGCACTGCCTGTGCATCTGCAGCTTGTAGTATTTGTACTGAATCAGTCACAATTGAAGCAGTAACACCTGGAGGTATCACTGTCAGTGCTAAATCAACAGGTGGTGGGTCAATTGGAAATGTCTGCACAGTTCTCTCAATCTGTATTTCTCTCTGTTCAACAGAAGCAGTAGCCACTGTAGCACTTGCTGGTACACTATTATCAGTATTTTTAGTGGGGACCTCATAAAGTAGTGGACACTCAGTTAACAATGCATCCAATATTTCATCCCCTGAATTATTCATTTGAAGATTTTTGTCATCATTAATTCCCTTCTCCTGTATCTTGTGCTTTACCTTTTTATCCTCACTTTCTTTGTCTCTTGCTGTCTTTTCCCACATGCTTAAAGCTTAAAACTGTGCAGCTGTAGATGGTGTCTTTATTTCACATAACACTTCCCTTAATTTGTCAATAATTTGCAATTCAAAAGTACCATCTTTTGGAAACCTCAAAGGACCCTCTTTTTTAGTAATCTTGCACCATTGGTGAACCCACATACATGAATTTTGTCCCAAATTGGTAGACATAAAATGCACAGGTGTTCCTTCAGGAGCATCACCAATTAAAAACGAATTTTTCACTTCCTTTAAACAATTTCATTTCTGCAATATTTCAAAGCAATTTATTTTCTTTAATGCTGTCAGTTTTAATTTCAGTCAGTTTAACTCCTGCTACTGACCCTCCCTTCACAAAATAATACTGCAATATATTTCTAGGTTTTCTTAACCAAAATTCTTGTTAGAAACAACATAAAACAATGCTACTTTGTCTGCTCCACTAAATAAAGAGATAGTTCTTCACTTTTCAAAGAAATTTTCTTTCACTGCAAGTGAGAAATAATGACCAGTGCTATTTTACCTCTCTAACAAGCTCCAGGAGGACTTGGTACTCCTCTAGGGAAAAGGCCAAAGTTTCGCAAGAGGACTTTTTGATTTAAAAGAGGTCTTGGTACTCCCCTGGGGATAAGGCCAAAGTTTCACAAGTGGACCCTTCACTATTTCAAACACTCTACTCACATACGAAATAGTCCCTAAATATAACACCTACAGCCCTCCGTAGCTTCAGTATTATAACAACAGACAAAGTACTTCTGCAGTGTGATTTCTTTATCCACACTCTTCTTCTGCCTACTTCAGGCTAAATTCCATCCCGGGATCTCAGGTATCTCTGTACCCGTACTTCTGGACAACATAGAACAAAACACTAAGGGGCCGATTCCGATTCGGGCCGGAAATCTCCCCGACCGAGCCGGACCCGGAGAGATTTCCGACCGAATCGGACCCGTGCAGCCCGACCGAACGAGTACGATGCGTCCGTATGCTATCGTACTCGAGTCGGTCGGACTCCCATTGAAGTCAATGGGAGCCGGTCGTACAACGCGTACACTGGCTCCCATTGCCTCAATGGGTGCGAGGCGAACAGGGGCGCCCCCTACAGCGGGTACATGGCGAAGCGACTCGCGCCGTACACGCACAGGTAGGGGGGACCCATGGGTCCCCCCTGTGTGCGACTCGCGCTGCTACGCGTACAGGGGGGTCCGACACGGACCCCGGGTACGGCTCCGACTGCTCTTTCGAGCCGGACGGCGCGTGTCGGTCGGACTGCTCGCGGCGCACATCGTGCTTACCCGGCCGGGGAACGTCTCCATTGCGCTGGTGCGAGTCGTGTCCCGAGCGAGTCGGTTGGTGCGGTTCGACCCGAGGCACGAGTCGGTCGGAGCGGTTGGGACGCCCGAGCGAGTCGGTCGGCGAGTTCGCATCGTACTCGCTCGTCCGGACGCGCGTACGGATCGGTCGGGAAATAGGGCTCCGAATCGGATCCGGTTAAGCCGAATCCGATTCGGAGCCCTACCGGCCGAGATCGGAATCGGCCCCTAACTCTTCATGTTAGAAAAACAAATAAACAAATAATCAATAATTATGTCCTATGAATTACCAAAATAATCAATAAAACCATCAAGTCAAAATAAGCAAAATTTCATCACCAGTCAAAACCCTTACTATTTTTTTTTTTTCAACACTACTAAAAATACCTTCTAACACTTTAGCAACAATTCACAACCCTATTGATACTCACACCACTCCAGCAATCGCCTTCTTGCATTACCTTCCAGTACTGCTTTGCCAGTCTTCAAGTTCTGAGCATTGGAATCAGGAATCAGGACTTCTTGAGAATCTGGACATTTATCTAACTTGGGCAATTATTTTGTAGCGCTATTTAGGCATTAAACTAAACTATGCTCCTTTTGGTGATGGTGTTAACCTTAACTCTGCTACCTAACTGATGTAGCGGTAATTTCACGGTAATTTCTCAATGCAAAACATCATTACCTCTTGTTTACCGCTTAAAAGGGATGGACCTTTGCCACCATGTGATCACCATCAGGAGACTTTGCATAAACATGAAAAAATCAAATGCAAATAATATTTAAGGCAATAACGAGAGTTGTGAGTAGTTTTAAAGGGTTTCATTTTCGAATCAAAAGTCAAAGTTCTCTGACTCTTTATTCATTAGTCAAATATCAGTCAGGTTACAGAATTGAAAAATAGGAAAAAATAGAATTAATACAGAACATCTTATAGATTGCATACAAGGCACTCCATAAAGGAAGATCCCTATTTCTAATGGAAAATGAGGCATAAAAGTCAGTCAGGATCTCTTAAAGGGTTCAGGAAAATATAATTCTAAAGTGAGTTTTGCAAGGCTAATCAATAATAAATAATTGGCAAAAATATCCCATAAAGAGAAATAAATGCATAAGACAAATAAATCTTTTCAAAGCCAGTTAGTCAAAGCATAAAACGTAGAGTTTTGGCATCTAAAACCTGTCCTGTTCCTCTCAGCTGGTTCTCTCTGTCCTCGCTCTGCCTCTCTGAGTCCCCGCAGAAGCTGCCCCTCCTTTCTCTTCTCTCTCCGCAGAACTTAAAAAAAAAACTGTGTGTTCTGCCTCGCGTCCTGCTAAAAACAAAAATAATGAGCAAAGGCTACACCTCTCAGCTAGCAACCAAATTTCTATCAAAAATACACGTGACGGGGGCGTGGCTACGCAGCGTAGCACGATGGCCGCAGGCTAGAGTCGCTCCGTCCAACCTGTCTCCCTCCCGAATATCCGCCACACAAATCCGTTCCCTGTGAGGAGTATAAGCCGTCGGAAGGTATACTGACCCTAACGAGGGGAAAACCGAGGCTGGGAGAGCTCCGTGGCTGAAGTTACAGCCGCTGCGAATCGCGACCCTCACCGCAGCAGAGGCCGGGCCCTGGAGTGATCGCTGAGGCCGAGGGAGGAGCTGCGCGCCGCGGCGAGCGTCTGGCGCGAGCCCGGGGACTGGGCCCGCGCCTCCGAGACTGACACCACTGAGCTCCGAGAGCGAGGGCTGACGCAGCGGCGCCGCCTCCGATGCAGAGGGAGAGGTGCGGAGCTCAAGAACTGCGATGGAACACCGGAGGAGGTGAGAGCGGCCCTACAGGAGTGCTCCTGTGCTGCGTCATTGCGGCCCTGCGGGGCGGATCCACGACGAAGAAGGGGAAGCAAGGCCACAGCGGCGGGGGATCAAGGCAAGACGGAGATCCTGAGACAAACCTGTTCCGACCCAGGGGGGGCGCCTGGCGAGCCGGTGGCGCCTCGTGCTGACAAAGGTGGGTGATTGACGTGCCTGCATGCTGGGAGAAGAGGAAACTGGAGAGATCCCCACGATCGACCGGATCCTCAGTTCTGGTGAACCCAGTCAGCAGAGGCGGTCCCGAACTGTAAGTGCCATGCATAGCTGGCAATCTCCCCCCTAAACACAGGCGGCGGAGGAGGAGGTCCTGGGGGAGCTATCAGGAGGGTGATATTAACTCAAGCAAACATCGGTCAGAACAGCTGCGAAGTTGGGAGCACCCTTCCCGCTGCCGCGTACCATCGGGGGTGTCAGCAAGGGGGTACCCTGACCCGGTCTCCCTTACCCCTGAAACCGGTGGAACTCGAGGGGCAGAGACCCCTATAAAGGTGCACTCCCCCGCCCGCAGATTAGAGCAGAGTGGCGAACAGACTCACTACACATGAGTGGGGGGAAAATCGAAACTGGGATCAATACAGAGAGTGTCAGGATGTTGGTAACAAGAGGTCCCAAAAACACCCAGCAAAGCAAGCTGGACCGCTACGCACTTCCTAAGGCGACACTACAGGACCAGCAAGCCAGAGATAAATTGGTGGGGGGGCCGGAGGGAGACCCTCCGGAGCTCACCCTTAAAGATGTCATGGAAGCAATAACTGGGGTCAGAACGTCCATGGAACAGAGAATGGACACAATCTCCTTAGAAGTGACACTTATCAGGGCAGACCTCACAAAAATCAACGAAAAAGTCAAGCAGATAGAAATAACAACAAAAAGTCTGGTTGATGACACCTCACTCCTGCAAAATGAAATTCGAGAACTGCAAACCTTCCAGAAATTCGCTGAAAGTAAGCTAGATGATTATGAGGGACGCACAAGGTGAAACAACCTACGAATTCTGGGGGTGCCGGAGCGGGCGGAGGGGCAGACACCAGACATCTTCGTGGAAAACCTCATCCTCGATCACCTGCAACCTAAAGGACTGTCGAAATTCTTCATCATTGAAAGAGCGCACAGAGTTCCGGGGGGACAACCAAAACCCGGAGCCCCTCCCCGTCCGATGCTGGCCAGGGTGCTTAACTTTCGTGACAGAGACGTGATACTCCAAAACGCCAGGGTTGGCCCGACGCTTCGATGCTGAGATCACCTTCTTCCCAGATTTTATGCAAGCGGTCCTGAAACAGAGACGATCCTTCCTTGCCATTAAAGAGAAGCTTAGAGAAAAAGGCGTGAAGTACGCAATGCTATTCCCGGCCCGGCTCCGTGTGGAGGCGAACGGGAGAGCCTGGTTCTTTGACCATCCAGAGACTGCTTCTGAGTGGTTGGAGAGTTGGAGAGGAACTAAGGAACAGCATTCCCATGGAGAGAACGGTCGGGCCGGACTCTAGTCTGAGGGGCAATCCCACTCCACGGAGACACAGAAACTCTCTTTCCACCGAACTTTGTATACAATAGCAAAAAGATCAGGTATTTGGGCAGAAAGAAAGACGCTGGCTTGTTGGGTGGTATTCCACTGTGTATGGGTAAGGATCCTGTGACTCGGCCCCTCTCGGGGAGACATAGCAACTTGGAAAGTGAGGGAGAGATGGAGGGACGAGGCACCACATCCCCCACATTTCTACTTTTAGTTTATAGTTGGGCGACAGGCACTCTGCATAGTTGTATAAATGGGCGGTCCGAGCCCAGAGTGCAGGGGAGCAGGGAGGGGGAAGTTGGGTTGGGGATTCAAAAGTTTTATATGTTGTTGTTGAATCGACAGTGAAAGTCTACACTTATCAAGAGGACTACATAACTCACACAGGATCCAATGAGCACACAGTGGGACAAGAGTATTAAACTACTGAGCTGGAACGTCAATGGGCTTGGAGATAAGGTCAAACGCTGCACAGTGCTACAATATATTAAGCAACAAGCCCCGAACATTATCTTGCTGCAAGAAACGCACCTGGTGGGGAACTCCTGTCGGGCATTAAACAGATGGGGCTATAAATTGGTGGCTCACGCAGGCTTCACCACCGGGTCAAGGGGTGTGGGTATTATGCTGAGAAACTCCTTTCCCTTTGCCGTGCACTCCACTTGGTCGGATGACTTGGGCAGATACATAGGAATTTCGGGACAGTGGGAGGGGAACACGTTAACACTCATGGCTGTTTATGTACCACCCGGCCTTCAGAGCCGTACATTCAAGGATCTGGGCTCAATACTACTCTCGCTCCCAGAAGGGCTTTTGGTGGTGGGAGGGGACCTCAACTCCGTGGTCTCAGGCACACTAGACCGGTACCCTCCACGAGCTTGGGGCTTCACATCAGTGGCTATCTAACTTTCTGGAGGCCTTAGGCCTAGCGGATGTGTGGAGAACGTACCACCCAGACAGTAACCACCACACATTTCACTTGGGGGCACACAACAGCCTCTCCCGCATAGACTATCTCCTTTTCCCAGCATCCCAAGTGGTGAATGTCCACGATATTAAACACATGGCGCATGGTATCTCTGACCATTCCCCGGTATGGATGCATCTAGTCCTAGGCCAGAGGAGGGTGGGCAGAATTGCACCCATAAACCCATGGTATCTCCGCAACCCAGTGGTTCGAAAAGCATTACTCCAAGTAATTGACCACTACTTCTAAGATAACGAGGGGTCAGTAGAATCCCCACAGACCCTGTGGGAAGCATTTAAATCAGTAATAAGGGAGCAAGCACTATCCCTGATAGCCGGAACATGAAAGGAGAGACTAAGGGAGCTTGTGGAGGCGGAAGGGGAAGTCCTCCGGCTGGAGGAAGACCTAGAAGAGGAGGTCACTCAGGAGAAATTACATACCCTACAACTCAAACGAGATGACTATAAAGCGATAGCTACTGACAGGGCCAAAACACTGGGGAGAGAAAAAGACGGCAGAGTCTATGACCTCGGGGATAAGGCAGGGAAGCTAATCGCATAGCTTGACAAGAAAGAGCTGGAAGTAGGCTAGTGCCAGAACTGATAGATATAGACGGCAAGTCAATTACTGACCCTCAATTAATCGCTAACAAGTTTGCCGAGCACTATAGCGTAGTCTACCGCGCGAGTACACCATACACTGAAGATGACTCCCAGTCGCTACTCAAAGACATTGCACTCCCCACCTTATCTGCAGAGGACCTGAGCCTACTAGAGAGCGGCTTTACTAATGACGAGATAGCACAAGCAATTAGGAGCCTCCAATCAGGCAAGGCTCTAGGTCCTAACGGCCTCCCTATTGAGCTTTATAAGCTTAGACCAGATAAACTAGCCTCTCACCTACGTAACCTGTTCAAAGAAAGTAAGAGGCTGGGGACTCTCCCACCTGATCAGAGAGTAGCCACTCTGATCACTATACACAAGGAAAGTAAGCCCAAGACGGACTGTGCCTCCTACAGGCCCATCTCCCTACTCAATGCGGAGCCCAAGATACTGGCCAAACTCCTTGCAAACCGACTCATTAAAGTAATAAGCGGGCTGGTGCATCCGGATCAATCAGGATTCATGCCACACCGAAACACTGCGTTGAACTTGCGTAGAATGCACGGGGTAATGGGGAGAATAGCTACAATTCAGGAGGATGCGATAATCGTATCGCTAGATGCAACAATGGCATTCGACACCATTGAATGGCCGTATCTCTTCGCAGTCCTGGCTAAGATGGGGTTTGGGCCCAGCTTTATTCAGTGGGTCAGACTCCTCTATTCGGAGCCTCTGGCTCAAGTGGTGGTCAACAACAAAAAATCGGAAGTGTTCGCGCTGAGCCGAGGGACACGCCAGGGCTGTCCATTGTCCCCCATCCTTTTCGCCCTCGCCCTGGAACCGCTGGCGGCATGGATTCGTAGAGATCCGGTGGTGAGGGGACTGCGTTGGTCCGCAGCATGGGAGGACCGCATCTCCTTGTATGCTGACGACATTCTTTTATTCTTAGCCTCCCTAAAAGCATCACTTGGAAGGGTTCTAGATATCTTCACAATATTCAGTCGGTACTCTGGATATTCAATCAACTGGAGTAAGTCCCTCCTATATGTCCTCAGTGGGAGCCCGCCCACCCCACCCAAGGGCTTCCCTGTACAGACTACTACGGTTGGCTTCAAATACCTAGGTATTTTTGTCACCTCCGATCAGAAACTCAGATTCGAACATAATCTGCTCCCACCGCTACAAAGATTGAAGCGAGACATAGCAAGCTGGAAGGCGCTCCCTCTCTCGCTGTTGGGCAGAGCGGCACTCTTTAAGATGATGTCCCTGCCCCGCTTCCTTTATGCACTCCAAAAATCCCCAGACCTAGTTCCCGCAAGCTAATTCAGGGAAATTGAAAGACTGCAGAGAGACTTGCTGTGGAACGGGAAACCCCGTATTGCGTTGGCCAAATTGACTCTTGGCTGGTACGACGGAGGGATCGGCCTCCCAGATCTCAAGAAATACTACTGGGCTGCCCACCTTGCGGCCATCAATTACGGAACCTACAGACGCGCAGATGACCCTGGCTACGCCATGGATAGGTGGCTCCTGCCGGGTGGGAACTATAACAGGGCACTGTATTCAAAACCCCAGCGCCAGCCCCTAACAGGGCCAACTAGACACTCAGTTCAGATCTGGCACGCCGCGAACAGAAGTCTGGGGTGGGAACACAAACTTACACTGGCGACCCCCCTATGGGATACTGAGAAACTAGGTAACCTGTGGACATCGAAAGGGTTTGACAAATGGGATCTAATCGGGATCTCAAAAATCGGGGACATGTGGGGGAAAGGCGACGTAAAAACGTTTGTCTCCCTGCAACAGGAATATGAACTAGCTAACACAGAATACTTTAGGTACCTGCAAGTCCGGCACGCGCTACACACACACCTACCAAAAGGGTCCACCCCTCCAGAATCCTCACCCCTCGAAGACAGGTTGCTTGACGGCTACTTACTGGAGAAAGCCATATCATTGACCTATAAGAAACTGGTTAACAACACGGCTGACCCCCTCCAACAAACAAGAGAGAAATGGGAAAGGGATGGCCTAGAATTAGACGATGAAGAGTGGCAGATGGCATTAGCCTCACCTAGAGAGGTAGCAATTTCGGCCAGATTAAGACTGGTCCAGCTTAAAATTCTGCATAGAGTGTATATCACCGGACCCTGTCTGGTCCGGTTAGGGAAAACGGAGGAGTGGGATTGCAGAAGGCTATGTGGTCGGGAGGGCACCTTTATGCACATACTATGGGAATGTGAACACATTCAGAGGTACTGGCGCAAAATACCCGATATCCTTAGTGAGGTGCTCACGCTCAACATCCACCCAGAGGCGAAGAGATGCCTTCTGAACGTGTGGGAGCCAACGGACCTGACAAGTAAGACTAAGCTCTGGGTCACTCTAGGCCTAATGTTAGCAAAAAAAAATATTGCGCAATTGTGGGTGTCTTGTGGTTTTGTTACCTGCCTTGTTATGTTGGCCTAGGCCTGGCTGCCATGCTGCTTTTCTTTGCGCACGTTACACTGAGCCCGGCCTCCCTCGCCCTTTGCTCGTGCCAAGTTCTTTTGCACTGTCTGCATGTTCTGTTGTTCACCTTTTTGGGCTCAGTCTGCACAAACATGTACAAGGTCGCATAACAATGTATTCTGGTTCTTCCTGATATGGCCAGTCTCGCGCACCCAGACATAACATTATGTGCAATTGCCATGAAGAATTTGATATGCTTTTAATACTGTGGTTTACTAGCGCTTAAACACACTTGGAGAAATCCCTTTCAGTGAGAAGAGCTATGATGTCCTGCTGATGTAATTCTGCATCTAGAGACTGAGGTATGGGGGTTCGCTAGTCAAAGCCCAGAGGTCTTCTATTTTATAATAAACTATCTTACTGCAAGGGGAGGGTGGTAATGTTATTTATACGTTTATCCACTGAGCTCTGAGATGCTTTCCCCGTTTGTATTCTATGGAATTGTAACCATGCTGCTTATATTAGTAATATGCATTATGCTATTAGTACTGACACGTGTACTGTACATTAGAGCACGTAAGTTGGAATAAACATTTTAACCTATCCAGTGTCTCTTCCTACGCACCTTGTGGACAAGTACGAGTGAGTGGCGAAAGAGTGTTCTTGCTTCAGTGAGTCCTGAGATAAAGATACCGTGTTCTGGGTTGTCCAAACATTAGTACTTGGGTGCTAATGGGATGCTAAGCTAGTTGGGTTGGGGTTTTTGGGTGCTATGGTATATGGTGGCAAACCACTGTATTCCAGGGTCCCATTTTCCTGTGCATAGCTCTGTGAATGTGCAGAAACCTTATGACATGGCGCGACCACCGTGGGGCAGCTTATCTGCGAGACGCTTGAGTAGTACTTGTGCTTGTCCACAAACCCCTCGCGTACGCTTCCGGAGGCGTATGTGACGGTGATACCTCCTATATTGAATGTTTTATAGGTTCTTTCAAGCTTGATATTATTAAAAAAGGTTAGTTAACAGACCCTTTTTGTGCTCCCTGTTAGGTTGTCGAATATAATTGTTTAGTCATGGCTGGTGTGGCGATAGCTGCACATAGTCGAGGAGCACTCCGAGACCACTTAGCTGTGTATGGAGTGCCCGATACTGGGGTCGAGTTGGTCTTTGTGGTTCAAGCCGATGCGGCTTATCACTTTGAAGTGTTTTACACTTGGATCACTTTTGAAGCGGTGGATGCAGGTGATAAGCTGTTTCATGAATATAAGCCCACCGCTGTTCCTGCTGCCTATCGACCCTATACTGTTCTTGAAGTGCCTCTCACGGCTTGGCAGCACCGTGTTTGGTTCAATGGCGCCCTACCACAACCAACTACCGCAGTTCGTTTAGGCCCCTTATCAATTCAGGGGGCCACTTGGCCTGTATTGGCCGGGTATACCCCGCATCCAAATTATCTGGCATTACCGCTTGCGGAACTGCGCACTATGCATACCGAATTGGTGCGAGTGCATCGAGCCTTGGTGACATACGTTACAGGAAGCCTCCATGGAGCTGCTCCTGTAGTCGCAGGCCAACCAGCTATTGCTGCTGGAGTGACTATAAGTCCTGTCATGGTAAATTCTGTGATGGGCAAACGTCCACAAAATAAGGACGACTATCCTTATTGGCTTGCCGAAAAGTTCGATCAGATAGAAGCAGTGTTTCCACATACATCCCCAGTAGATAAACACCGCATCCTCACGATAAGTTTGCCAAAAGACATAATCCCCGATTTGACATCATGTGAAAACTGGGGTAAGGTATTCGCAGCAGTTTATTCAAAATGTTTTGGAACTCCTTCCATGACGGTTCTACCCTCTGTAATTAAAAAGTACAGGATGAACATGGCCCTGAAGCGGCTGTGGAATTAGGGATGAGACTAGTGGGAGTGTTTGATGTAGTAGCTGAGCTGATCCTTGGAAATGTCAAGGGCGATGCTATGAACTTTCAAGTAGCGAATGCTTTGGCTTTGGTCCCAGAGTTGGACAGGCCTCGCGAATTACCGAAAATAATAGCCCGGGCTTATAAAACAATTGGAAGAAATAGCCTAGGCAACAAGCCTTTTGTAAAAATGCAAACTCAATCGCAAACACAAGTTATACAAACAAAAAGTGCATCTGAGAAAGATGATAAACCAGTCTTCACTAAAAAGAGTTGGAGGCAGAAAAAACAGGGTAAGCAACAAAAGAAGCCGGGGTCGAGAGGCGCTTCCCCAGTTTCGGTTTCTTCTGAACGTACTTATGATTTACGTGATAGGTCAAGGATTAAATCACCAGAAAGGTTTCAGAGCTCTGATACGCGTTCTCCTCGTTCTTCACAGGCCCAGACGTCGTCACAGGCTGGTGGAGGAGGACGGCAAGATAGAGGAAGGGGCCGAGAGGCTCCCCAGGAGCGAGACCAACCTCGACAACAAGTCAGAGGGAAAGCAGAAGATTTTCATCTTCCTCGACCGCAATTTCAGAAGAAAAGGTTGCCGCTGTCACAGCGAAATATGCCTCAGACCGTGAGAACGAGACTCCAGAATTGGACGTGGGCAGTGACCCTCCTAGACAGCGCCGCGGAAGTTACCATAGTGCGGGAGGCGCTACGTCCTCATATGGAGGCGACAGCAACTGAAACATTCGTTACTGTAGAGACAGCTGACACGAGAGTGGCACCCCCTGACAGACTATATAATATAGTTATACAAATTGAAGGTGACATACCGCGTGAAATAAAAGGGATTTTTTGGGAAAATCTAACCTCTTCATATGACATTTTGTTAGCAGAGGTGGATTGGCCACCCCCATTCGTTTTAGCTGCACATAAAGGAGAGGAGGTAATCCTTCCAAGCTTTTCAAAGCATGTCCCAAAAGACAAAGCTGAAGCACTTGCAGCTGAGTGGGCTGTGTACCTGGCACCAGCGTTATACCGCAACCATGTGGGATGGGATGAAGAATCACCTCCTCATGCAATACCTTTGCGGTCACTACCGCAGCCACAACCCCAATATCCCATCAAACGGCAGGCAAAAGGCCCCGTCTCCGAAATTCTGACACAGTTGGAATATCAGGGAGTAATTGAACCATGCGTATCACCTATGAACAATCCCCTTTTCGTGGTTTCTAAACCCGATGGATCGTACCGCTTAGTTTTGGATTACCGGCATTTAAATACTCATTGTCGGAACTTTGCGGTGCAAAATACACACAGTTCTGCGCTTGTAGACAGTCTTGTTCGTAAAAAATACAAAACGACACTTGACCTTTCAAACGGTTTCTACACGCACAACCTGGCCCCGGAGAGTGGTCAATGGACCGCATTCACATCCGGTGGTAAATTATTCCAGTTCCGGCGTTTACCCATGGGCTATAAAAATAGTCCGGGTATATTCGCCGCCCGTGTTGTTTCTTTGTTAAATGACATTGATCAAGACGCATGTTCGTATGTAGATGACATCTATCTGACAGACGACGAGTTATATCAGCATCTGTCCCGTGTGGACCGCATTATTCTTGAATTTGCGGAGCAGGGTTACAAATTTAACTTTGCTAAGTCACACATTGCTGAATTTACCGTTCTGTTCTTGGGCTATGAGCTCAATAACGAAGGTAAGGGCTTAGCACCCCATTTCTTGGAAAAATGTGCACATTTGTGCCCCCCAAATACTCTGAAGAAACTTCAGTCTTTGCTGGGTTTCTTGAATTTCGGGCGTACTTACATTCCCGAATATGCCCAGCGTATCAAGCCTTTGTATGCTTTGATACAACCTACTTATTCAAGGTCTTGCTGGCTGCCTGAGCATACCTCAATTCTGCAGTCTTTGCAGACAGACCTTTTGGAGTCTAAATATCTTTTGACTCGTGATAACCACACCAACCTGGTGATTAGAATAATTCCGGGGGCGGTGGGATTCACCTACTTAACCTTTAATGAAGGTGATACAGTACCTATCGCATACAAGTCACATCTGTACACTTCCGCTGAATTGCGCTTTACATCTGTCGAAAAGTTCTAACTGCAGTGCAAATGGCGATTCTAAAAGAACGCGCACTGGCACAGGGAAAGCGGATTCTAGTGGTAACACCCTGTCCTGCCCTAGAGGCAGTAACAAAGGCAAGTGTACCGAACTCAAAAGCAATGCATCCCCGTTGGATACAATGGGCTACATCTTTGACGTCTTCGGACGTCACTTTTGTTTTTGATTCTTCTCTTCAGACTCAGGAGTTTTTGCAGTATGAATTCGTTCATCCTCCTCCTTTGTTTTTATTACCGCTTGAGGATTACAAATGTGTGATCTACACCGATGGTTCGGCGCAACCGGCCACTGGGTCCAAGCACGCTTATTCTGCTGCATGTGCTATTGTTGCGGGATCCTTTGTGGATGGCAAGTTCAAATCCACTGTAGTGCACACACGCACACTTGGAGACAGTACGGCACAATTGGCCGAGCTGCATGCATTGCTACTTGCACTTGAGTTCGCTTCACAGGATGAGACCACTCTTATTGTATGTGATTCTTTTTACTGTGTACAATCTTACAATGACAATCTGTTTTTCTGGTCGAAAAACGACTACAAGGACGCAAAAGGGAGCACAATTAAGCATAAAATGCTTTGGGTTCGAGTGGCAGAATTGCAACAACGTCTGCCCCTCACACAGGTGGTTCACACCTTAGGCCATCAGCGGGTGGGCGCACACGCTATTGGTAACGATCTGGCAGATGAGGCTGCCCGTTCAGCAGTAGTCACGTGTTCAGTAGCAGCGGTTACTAGGTCCATGTCTAAAATAGACCCTGTTATTTTAGCAGCTATTGCTGCAACCAAGGAAGGTGATAATTACCCTACAGGTTTCCCTTCCAAGTATTCTTACACATTAAGTCCCGATCAGGTTCCTTATGTAACTATACCTGACGTTGGAGACCGGCTGATCCCCAACGCGGACCGCAGGAGTGCCTTGATATCAGCTGCACACGAAGGCATGGCTTCTGCTCATGCAGGTGTGTCAGCTACGGTTTCCATCTTGCAGCAGCGTTATTGGTGGCGTGGGTTATATAAAGACACCCGTGCTTTTGTGCTTTCTTGCGACGTTTGTCAACAGATTAAGCCTTCCACGGTAACACGTCCACCACAAACACCGCTCTGCATTGCTAACAGACCCTTTGGGTGTGTTTACTTGGATCACTGCGGTCCATTCTCATCAGACACTGCTTATAAATACATCTTAGTGGCAGTGGACTCGTGCACACGGTTTCTCTGGGTCTGGCCACAACGGAGTGCTGACGCCCGAAATGTAATCAGGGATTTGCGTGTCTTTGTGGGAATTTTCGCATGCGGCACCTTCCATTCGGACCAAGGTCCAGCGTTTGCCTCTAGGGCTTACAAGGATGCAATGGCTTCGCTTGGGGTGCGGGTGAAATTTTCGTCTCCGTATAGGCCTGAGGGCAACTCTATCGTTGAACGAATGAACCGTGACTTAAAGCAATCCTTAACAGCTAGGGTTTTAGGTACTGGCAGGAACTGGCTGGCCCATTTGTATACCGTTCAGCGTGCACTTAATAATCTCCTAGAAGACCTCTGGGTGGGCGGACCCCATACGAAATGCTCTTTGGCATAAGAATGTTTGTGCCTGACCTTGAGGGTCCAGACATCGCGGCGCAATCCGCCAAGTTTGATGTAGATAACCATTCTGCTATGTTACAGGACTTACAAGAAGCCCGAGACAAACTTGCAACTACACATTTGCCTTCAGCCACAGATCCTGCGTTGCAGATTCCGGTAGCCGGCTGGCTTCCGAAAATTGGAGAACTGGTTCGAGAGAAGGTTGAAAACAAAAAAGAATTTGGCCTCTCTTTCGTGCACCGGTTCCAGTTCTTGGCCTGAAGGGAACACGTACAGTCATTTTACCACCGCTTCCTGGTCGCAAAGAGAACAGATACATCTCAGTTGAAAATGTCAAGCTACAGCGCCTGGCCGATCCTGAATAGTGTCACACCAGCGGTCTCTTGTCCTGCCATTTATCGGACATATGTTCATAGTCCATCTGCACGAACGATCGCTGATGCTGTAATTGACATGGTTGATTTGCCTGAAACTACGATTGATCCCCAACTTTCCACCAATATCGACGAGGACGAGTATGCTTATCCTGCATCTGAATCGGTGGCACATCAACCAACAATGCCACTAAGCCCGGCTCGTTATTCCTTTGATTCGGATTCCACATCTTCAAAAGTTCCATCCAAGTTCAGTATTTTTATATCCTGGTTTAGAGACAATTTTTTGATTCCCCCTGGACATACATCTGGTTGGTACTTTTCTTGATATTTTTGTTCATGTCCATTGGCTTTGTCACAGTGTTTTTTCTACTAATTAATGGTCACTATTTACCTGAACGCTCTGCTGTAGACTATGTTTCTGGAACTTTGGCTCCTCATTCCTCGTCTCACATCATGAAGCGTGACCACACATTTGTGAATATCTCAGCCTTCCCAGTTGCTGATGGCATCGTATGGGATGCAGTGAACTATCAAATCCATGGTCCGACGGAAATTATTAATGTACCTAATGTCCTTCGTGTTTCAATGGGTGATGTAGTACAAAATAATATTCATTCTGATGATTGGGATGTGCATGCCGTTGAAGCATTGTTTGCCGATTTAAAATATTATGCATCTTTTAATGCTGAAGATCTATATATGAATTCTGCTAATTATGCCGATTTGTATTGTTACCAACATTGGGGTAATCATTTTCTCCATAAGCCCAGTGCCATGCGTATTTCTGTTAATTATACCCAATGGGAACATTGTCCAAACCCCTTGCCAGGGAGCTCTCAAACTCTTCGAAATAAGTTTAATTATTTTACTGATTTTAATCGGTCGAACCCTGCATCCTATTATTTTAGACTTAATAACACATCAACTCAGAAAATTATGTTAACACACACCAAATTGCTTTATTCAGGTTCCTTTCTGAGTGCCCTAGCTGTGGGAGGTTATGAGTATTGGGATAATACAGTGGATTTAAAATCTATTTGGGGCTCCAAGCCATGGCAGGTACAGGGAACCGAGGCGTTGCATCGTGCTTGCCTCATCCCTACCCAAATTATGTTCATAAATGCTTCCATCTATCAGACTACATGTTGGGGCTTAGCAACCACTAAACAATTGAATACGCCATCAATACCATCCCTGTCGAGTTTTCCAAATGAAAGCTCACGATTCAATATGTCCCTCGTGTCCCTGCAGGCAATGTTACAAAATAATTCGTTTAATGTTTCTGAGCTGGTTCAGTCACCCTGGTTAATATGGCCTATATCATCTAATGCATGTCAAATGCGTTTTCATGATACTGGTGCTAGCTACACACAGAATAGGCCTGATCCGAGGTTTACTGATGCCCGTACTGTCACTACATACTCTGTTGGTAAATTATGCAAACAATGGCTGCAACATTCGTCCCTTGATTCTGTTAAACAACATTTGTCCCTCCTTACAGGCAATATTGATCTGTCCGACTTTGTTTTGGGACCTCGTGGTCCCCGACCTAAAAGATTCATTTATGAAACATATAATGAACTCTGGAAGCTATCACAAATGGAAGCTGCTTCCCGTCTTCGGGAAATAGATCAAGCAAATATGGAAAAGGTGCTTGCTGTTGTTGACAATAGTATTAATACCCTGTCTTCTCGCATTTACACTTTAGAGAATATTGTGTCCTCTGTTGTTGATATTGTACAAGATGATGTTTCTGTGCTATATCATGGTCAGAATCAATTGCGCTCAGTTATGCAGTTTGCCTGGACTTTACAAACACTTAAGTTAGGTAAAGTGCCGTGGCATTTTTGAACACCTCTGCCTTATTTCTACCTTTTAACTTAACTGATAAACAGCAATTTATGTCCATGAAAGATGCAACGTACACTCTATTACATATCGAAAAGGTGGAACCTTTGCCGTTCTCTGTTGCAGAACTCGATTCTGCTGTATGGCTAGTTCATGGGGTTATCGTTTTACCTTTTTCCTTGTTTGAATTTGACTCGTGCATGAAACATTATCCTGTGGGCCGTTATCGGCCATTGGGCAGTGCTTTCCTGCATGAACTCTGGTCCTTGCCTTTCATGTATAAATGCCTTCGGGACGGCAAGGAAGTCTTTCTCACGGGGGAGTACTGCGACTCGACTGTGGGTCATTCGCTTATTTGTAAACACATTGAATTGCATGGCTCATGTGGCGTTTCCTCTCCTAGTCTTGCTTGTGTGCTGAAGGGTGTTCCTGCTCCTGTTGTTTCTCCTGCTTTCGCTCTCCTTTCCGATGGTGGTTATTTGCTTTTGGATAGCGAGGACTGTTGTGGCCTGCAGGCTGGCATTCCTTACATTGTAACAGTTTCGCACGGGGTTGTCTGCTGCGGGAATGTGCTTTTTCCTCCCCCTCATGGCAGGGTTGATGTCTCTGTTTGGCCTTCCATCCCTACCATGGAGGCAGATTTCAATAGACTGAGCAGAATAAAGGCTCTATTATTAAACGAGGAAGTTATGCTCACGTCCGCCCGGGAGACATTCATTCTCCAGGTGGCGAGTACCCACAGTGAAATACAGGCCCTTTTGAACACTAATCTCCCCCAACATTTTGGGGAGTTAATACATCGTATTTTTAACGCATCTAACACTGAAGGCCTAGTACACTTTTTAAGGTCGTTGGGTCGGGCTTGGTGTCCTCCTTCCAAACTATTTTTGGTGTCATCCCGGCTTTCATACATTCTATATTTTCCAGTGTCTTTGGCGGTTTCCCATTGATCCTCGCTTTAGCGGCTGGTGTCTTGCTCTTAATTTGCTTTCTGCGCAATGGCTGCTCCTCGATGGGACCTGCTCGATCCAGAACGCCTCCAGCTGCTCCGTGAGCGCCTTTTGGCCGGTTTTGGTGTCTTGCCATTGGCGACACTGAGTGTGTCATATACTCTTTCATTTCGCTTTGCGTGTTTCACTTGCGTGCAACCTGTGATGACTTGTGTCCGCTGTCCTTTCACCTGGACTCTGGATTGTTGCCTCTCCGGTTCGTCATTGTCTGTTCCGGATTTTGTTCGGTTGGTGGGTCCCTTAGAGGCCCATGAGCAGGACTGTTCCGTTGCTGGCTGTATGGCGCGTGCGGCTGCGCTGGGGATTTTGGCGCAGTGGGATGTCTGGGCGGCTGCCCAGGATCTCCTACAACGAAGCTGTTTCAATTATCACGCAAGCTGTCCCGCATTGCTTCTGGATGCTCCCTTTGCTGAGGAGCATTCCTGCTCTTTTGAACTCATGGATTGGATGGCGTCTATGTTTTTTGACGATTCCAATGATGAACTCTTGGAGGGTATGGCTTTTCTCTGCACTTACACTTTCATGGATTGACCTGCCCTTCGCCGTTTGGGCGCTCCCTGTGCTCCGACGGCTGTGTTTTTCCTCTGATGGGCCTCTGTCCTGGCCGCTGGACTGACCAGGGGAGGGTGTCTTGTGGTTTTGTTACCTGCCTTGTTATGTTGGCCTAGGCCTGGCTGCCATGCTGCTTTTCTTTGCGCACGTTACACTGAGCCCGGCCTCCCTCGCCCTTTGCTCGTGCCAAGTTCTTTTGCACTGTCTGCATGTTCTGTTGTTCACCTTTTTGGGCTCAGTCTGCACAAACATGTACAAGGTCGCATAACAATGTATTCTGGTTCTTCCTGATATGGCCAGTCTCGCGCACCCAGACATAACATTATGTGCAATTGCCATGAAGAATTTGATATGCTTTTAATACTGTGGTTTACTAGCGCTTAAACACACTTGGAGAAATCCCTTTCAGTGAGAAGAGCTATGATGTCCTGCTGATGTAATTCTGCATCTAGAGACTGAGGTATGGGGGTTCGCTAGTCAAAGCCCAGAGGTCTTCTATTTTATAATAAACTATCTTACTGCAAGGGGAGGGTGGTAATGTTATTTATACGTTTATCCACTGAGCTCTGAGATGCTTTCCCCGTTTGTATTCTATGGAATTGTAACCATGCTGCTTATATTAGTAATATGCATTATGCTATTAGTACTGACACGTGTACTGTACATTAGAGCACGTAAGTTGGAATAAACATTTTAACCTATCCAGTGTCTCTTCCTACGCACCTTGTGGACAAGTACGAGTGAGTGGTGAAAGAGTGTTCTTGCTTCAGTGAGTCCTGAGATAAAGATACCGTGTTCTGGGTTGTCCAAACATTAGTACTTGGGTGCTAATGGGATGCTAAGCTAGTTGGGTTGGGGTTTTTGGGTGCTATGGTATATGGTGGCAAACCACTGTATTCCAGGGTCCCATTTTCCTGTGCATAGCTCTGTGTATGTGCAGAAACCTTATGAGCGGCACGTCCACCCAAAGTAGAGGCCTGGAAGGCAGACTTGGACGGGTGTATGTTCAGGGAAAAGACGGTGTATGTGGCACGGGGCTGCCCCCAAAAATGGTCCCTGATTTGGAGCGCTTGGAACACCTACCGAGGGAATATCTGTAACCCCCCAAACAATCCCCTTACTGAAGATCCACCCTCACCATAAACAATGTAACCCTACTGTACTATTGTGCTGTTCTTAATGGATAACATGCTTGCCATTGTAATAACTGAATTAATTCCTCTTGACTGTAAAACGAGCTGTCGGCTCACTATGTTTAATAAAAAGAATTATAAAAAATAAAAAAATACTTGTGACTTGGTCTTCGTAGCTTGTCCAATGGGAGCTTCAGAACACATCGACACCCCATGGGCTGACTGGACATGTCATCAATCGGGCGAGTTCTTGTAACACATTTGAGTCTTGTGCTAAATGACTTCACATCCTGAAAACAATTACATTTTTTCCAACAAAAAGTATTAATTTATGCGGAAACAGAGAATACATATTATAAGAAAAATGTGGGCTTTGCAGTCTTTTCACTCCACGTGATGAAGTGAACAAAGCTTTGTTTAAACAACTGCATGGAAATAAAAGTATGCAACAAGTGAAGGTCTTTTCATGAAAGCCGGGAGAAAAAAAAAAAGCACATTCCATTTCTTATCTTCAAGGCCAAAGGCCGCAGTGAGCTGAGCCTGCCAAAGCAAATTCAGCCTTTCTACACTGCAAAATGCGTGTTAATTCAGCACAAATATATGCTACTTTGAAAGTTCAAAACACATTTTCCAAACTAAATGTACATTCTACAGTGAGGTTAAATCTAAAATCCACGACGAAGAAGGGGAAGCAAGGCCACAGCGGCGGGGGATCAAGGCAAGACGGAGATCCTGAGACAAACCTGTTCCGACCCAGGGGGGGCGCCTGGCGAGCCGGTGGCGCCTCGTGCTGACAAAGGTGGGTGATTGACGTGCCTGCATGCTGGGAGAAGAGGAAACTGGAGAGATCCCCACGATCGACCGGATCCTCAGTTCTGGTGAACCCAGTCAGCAGAGGCGGTCCCGAACTGTAAGTGCCATGCATAGCTGGCAATCTCCCCTAAACACAGGCGGCGGAGGAGGAGGTCCTGGGGGAGCTATCAGGAGGGTGATATTAACTCAAGCAAACATCGGTCAGAACAGCTGCGAAGTTGGGAGCACCCTTCCCGCTGCCGCGTACCATCGGGGGCGTCAGCAAGGGGGTACCCTGACCCGGTCTCCCTTACCCCTGAAACCGGTGGAACTCGAGGGGCAGAGACCCCTATAAAGGTGCACTCCCCGCCCGCAGATTAGAGCAGAGTGGCGAACAGACTCACTACACATGAGTGGGGGAAAATCGAAACTGGGATCAATACAAAGAGTGTCAGGATGTTGGTAACAAGAGGTCCCAAAACACCCAGCAAAGCAAGCTGGACCGCTACGCACTTCCTAAGGCGACACTACAGGACCAGCAAGCCAGAGATAAATTGGTGGGGGGCCGGAGGGAGACCCTCCGGAGCTCACCCTTAAAGATGTCATGGAAGCAATAACTGGGGTCAGAACGTCCATGGAACAGAGAATGGACACAATCTCCTTAGAAGTGACACTTATCAGGGCAGACCTCACAAAAATCAACGAAAAAGTCAAGCAGATAGAAATAACAACAAAAAGTCTGGTTGATGACACCTCACTCCTGCAAAATGAAATTCGAGAACTGCAAACCTTCCGGAAATTCGCTGAAAGTAAGCTAGATGATTATGAGGGACGCACAAGGTGAAACAACCTACGAATTCTGGGGGTGCCGGAGCGGGCGGAGGGGCAGACACCAGACATCTTCGTGGAAAACCTCATCCTCGATCACCTGCAACCTAAAGGACTGTCGAAATTCTTCATCATTGAAAGAGCGCACAGAGTTCCGGGGGACAACCAAAACCCGGAGCCCCTCCCCGTCCGATGCTGGCCAGGGTGCTTAACTTTCGTGACAGAGACGTGATACTCCAAAACGCCAGGGTTGGCCCGGCAGCTTCGATGCTGAGATCACCTTCTTCCCAGATTTTATGCAAGCGGTCCTGAAACAGAGACGATCCTTCCTTGCCATTAAAGAGAAGCTTAGAGAAAAAGGCGTGAAGTACGCAATGCTATTCCCGGCCCGGCTCCGTGTGGAGGCGAACGGGAGAGCCTGGTTCTTTGACCATCCAGAGACTGCTTCTGAGTGGTTGGAGAGTTGGAGAGGAACTAAGGAACAGCATTCCCATGGAGAGAACGGTCGGGCCGGACTCTAGTCTGAGGGGCAATCCCACTCCACGGAGACACAGAAACTCTCTTTCCACCGAACTTTGTATACAATAGCAAAAAGATCAGGTATTTGGGCAGAAAGAAAGACGCTGGCTTGTTGGGTGGTATTCCACTGTGTATGGGTAAGGATCCTGTGACTCGGCCCCTCTCGGGGAGACATAGCAACTTGGAAAGTGAGGGAGAGATGGAGGGACGAGGCACCACATCCCCCACATTTCTACTTTTAGTTTATAGTTGGGCGACAGGCACTCTGCATAGTTGTATAAATGGGCGGTCCGAGCCCAGAGTGCAGGGGAGCAGGGAGGGGGAAGTTGGGTTGGGGATTCAAAAGTTTTATATGTTGTTGTTGAATCGACAGTGAAAGTCTACACTTATCAAGAGGACTACATAACTCACACAGGATCCAATGAGCACACA
The DNA here is from genome assembly GCA_963921515.1 of Calotriton arnoldi. NCBI lineage: Eukaryota > Metazoa > Chordata > Amphibia > Caudata > Salamandridae > Calotriton > Calotriton arnoldi. The sequence goes on along the minus strand of CAWUFW010002567.1, from coordinate 2,127,489 downwards.
GTGGGACAAGAGTATTAAACTACTGAGCTGGAACGTCAATGGGCTTGGAGATAAGGTCAAACGCTGCACAGTGCTACAATATATTAAGCAACAAGCCCCGGACATTATCTTGCTGCAAGAAACGCACCTGGTGGGGAACTCCTGTCGGGCATTAAACAGATGGGGCTATAAATTGGTGGCTCACGCAGGCTTCACCACCGGGTCAAGGGGTGTGGGTATTATGCTGAGAAACTCCTTTCCCTTTGCCGTGCACTCCACTTGGTCGGATGACTTGGGCAGATACATAGGAATTTCGGGACAGTGGGAGGGGAACACGTTAACACTCATGGCTGTTTATGTACCACCCGGCCTTCAGAGCCGTACATTCAAGGATCTGGGCTCAATACTACTCTCGCTCCCAGAAGGGCTTTTGGTGGTGGGAGGGGACCTCAACTCCGTGGTCTCAGGCACACTAGACCGGTACCCTCCACGAGAGCTTGGGGCTTCACATCAGTGGCTATCTAACTTTCTGGAGGCCTTGGGCCTAGCGGATGTGTGGAGAACGTACCACCCAGACAGTAACCACCACACATTTCACTTGGGGGCACACAACAGCCTCTCCCGCATAGACTATCTCCTTTTCCCAGCATCCCAAGTGGTGAATGTCCACGATATTAAACACATGGCGCATGGTATCTCTGACCATTCCCCGGTATGGATGCATCTAGTCCTAGGCCAGAGGAGGGTGGGCAGAATTGCACCCATAAACCCATGGTATCTCCGCAACCCAGTGGTTCGAAAAGCATGACTCCAAGCCATTGACCACTACTTCTAAGATAACGAGGGGTCAGTAGAATCCCCACAGACCCTGTGGGACACATTTAAATCAGTAATAAGGGGGCAAGCACTATCCCTGATAGCCGGAACATGAAAGGAGAGACTAAGGGAGCTTGTGGAGGCGGAAGGGGAAGTCCTCCGGCTGGAGGAAGACCTAGAAGAGGAGGTCACTCAGGAGAAATTACATACCCTACAACTCAAACGAGATGACTATAAAGCGAAAGCTACTGACAGGGCCAAAACACTGGGGAGAGAAAAAGACGGCAGAGTCTATGACCTCGGGGATAAGGCAGGGAAGCTAATCGCATAGCTTGACAAGAAAGAGCTGGAAGTAGGCTAGTGCCAGAACTGATAGATATAGACGGCAAGTCAATTACTGACCCTCAATTAATCGCTAACAAGTTTGCCGAGCACTATAGCGTAGTCTACCGCGCAGAGTACACCATACACTGAAGATGACTCCCAGTCGCTACTCAAAGACATTGCACTCCCCACCTTATCTGCAGAGGACCTGAGCCTACTAGAGAGCGGCTTTACTAATGACGAGATAGCACAAGCAATTAGGAGCCTCCAATCAGGCAAGGCTCTAGGTCCTAACGGCCTCCTATTGAGCTTTATAAGCTTAGACCAGATAAACTAGCCTCGCACCTACGTAACCTGTTCAAAGAAAGTAAGAGGCTGGGGACTCTCCCACCTGATCAGAGAGTAGCCACTCTGATCACTATACACAAGGAAAGTAAGCCCAAGACGGACTGTGCCTCCTACAGGCCCATCTCCCTACTCAATGCGGAGCCCAAGATACTGGCCAAACTCCTTGCAAACCGACTCATTAAAGTAATAAGCGGGCTGGTGCATCCGGATCAATCAGGATTCATGCCACACCGAAACACTGCGTTGAACTTGCGTAGAATGCACGGGGTAATGGGGAGAATAGCTACAATTCAGGAGGATGCGATAATCGTATCGCTAGATGCAACAATGGCATTCGACACCATTGAATGGCCGTATCTCTTCGCAGTCCTGGCTAAGATGGGGTTTGGGCCCAGCTTTATTCAGTGGGTCAGACTCCTCTATTCGGAGCCTCTGGCTCAAGTGGTGGTCAACAACAAAAAATCGGAAGTGTTCGCGCTGAGCCGAGGGACACGCCAGGGCTGTCCATTGTCCCCCATCCTTTTCGCCCTCGCCCTGGAACCGCTGGCGGCATGGATTCGTAGAGATCCGGTGGTGAGGGGACTGCGTTGGTCCGCAGCATGGAAGGACCGCATCTCCTTGTATGCTGACGACATTCTTTTATTCTTAGCCTCCCTAAAAGCATCACTTGGAAGGGTTCTAGATATCTTCACAATATTCAGTCGGTACTCTGGATATTCAATCAACTGGAGTAAGTCCCTCCTATATGTCCTCAGTGGGAGCCCGCCCACCCCACCCAAGGGCTTCCCTGTACAGACTACTACGGTTGGCTTCAAATACCTAGGTATTTTTGTCACCTCCGATCAGAAACTCAGATTCGAACATAATCTGCTCCCACCGCTACAAAGATTGAAGCGAGACATAGCAAGCTGGAAGGCGCTCCCTCTCTCGCTGTTGGGCAGAGCGGCACTCTTTAAGATGATGTCCCTGCCCCGCTTCCTTTATGCACTCCAAAAATCCCCAGACCTAGTTCCCGCAAGCTAATTCAGGAAATTGAAAGACTGCAGAGAGACTTGCTGTGGAACGGAAACCCGTGTTGCGTTGGCCAAATTGACCCTTGGCTGGTACGACGGAGGGATCGGCCTCCCAGATCTCAAGAAATACTACTGGGCTGCCCACCTTGCGGCCATCAATTACGGAACCTACAGACGCGCAGATGACCCTGGCTACGCCATGGATAGGTGGCTCCTGCCGGGTGGGAACTATAACAGGGCACTGTATTCAAAACCCCAGCGCCAGCCCCTAACAGGGCCAACTAGACACTCAGTTCAGATCTGGCACGCCGCGAACAGAAGTCTGGGGTGGGAACACAAACTTACACTGGCGACCCCCCTATGGGATACTGAGAAACTAGGTAACCTGTGGACATCGAAAGGGTTTGACAAATGGGATCTAATCGGGATCTCAAAAATCGGGGACATGTGGGGGAAAGGCGACGTAAAAACGTTTGTCTCCCTGCAACAGGAATATGAACTAGCTAACACAGAATACTTTAGGTACCTGCAAGTCCGGCACGCGCTACACACACACCTACCAAAGGGTCCACCCCTCCAGAATCCTCACCCCTCGAAGACAGGTTGCTTGACGGCTACTTACTGGAGAAAGCCATATCATTGACCTATAAGAAACTGGTTAACAACACGGCTGACCCCTCCAACAAACAAGAGAGAAATGGGAAAGGGATGGCCTAGAATTAGACGATGAAGAGTGGCAGATGGCATTAGCCTCACCTAGAGAGGTAGCAATTTCGGCCAGATTAAGACTGGTCCAGCTTAAAATTCTGCATAGAGTGTATATCACCGGACCCTGTCTGGTCCGGTTAGGAAAACAGAGGAGTGGGATTGCAGAAGGCTATGTGGTCGGGAGGGCACCTTTATGCACATACTATGGGAATGTGAACACATTCAGAGGTACTGGCGCAAAATACCCGATATCCTTAGTGAGGTGCTCACGCTCAACATCCACCCAGAGGCGAAGAGATGCCTTCTGAACGTGTGGGAGCCAACGGACCTGACAAGTAAGACTAAGCTCTGGGTCACTCTAGGCCTAATGTTAGCAAAAAAAAACATTGCGCAATTGTGGGGAGCGGCACGTCCACCCAAAGTAGAGGCCTGGAAGGCAGACTTGGACGGGTGTATGTTCAGGGAAAAGACGGTGTATGTGGCACGGGGCTGCCCCCAAAAATGGTCCCTGATTTGGAGCGCTTGGAACACCTACCGAGGGAATATCTGTAACCCCCCAAACAATCCCCTTACTGAAGATCCACCCTCACCATGAACAATGTAACCCTACTGTACTATTGTGCTGTTCTTAATGGATAACATGCTTGCCATTGTAATAACTGAATTAATTCCTCTTGACTGTAAAACGAGCTGTCGGCTCACTATGTTTAATAAAAGAATTATAAAAATAAAAAAATACTTGTGACTTGGTCTTCGTAGCTTGTCCAATGGGAGCTTCAGAACACATCGACACCCCATGGGCTGACTGGACATGTCATCAATCGGGCGAGTTCTTGTAACACATTTGAGTCTTGTGCTAAATGACTTCACATCCTGAAAACAATTACATTTTTTCCAACAAAAAGTATTAATTTATGCGGAAACAGAGAATACATATTATAAGAAAAATGTGGGCTTTGCAGTCTTTTCACTCCACGTGATGAAGTGAACAAAGCTTTGTTTAAACAACTGCATGGAAATAAAAGTATGCAACAAGTGAAGGTCTTTTCATGAAAGCCGGGAGAAAAAAAAAAAGCACATTCCATTTCTTATCTTCAAGGCCAAAGGCCGCAGTGAGCTGAGCCTGCCAAAGCAAATTCAGCCTTTCTACACTGCAAAATGCGTGTTAATTCAGCACAAATATATGCTACTTTGAAAGTTCAAAACACATTTTCCAAACTAAATGTACATTCTACAGTGAGGTTAAATCTAAAATAAACACAATTAAACAACCATGATTAATTAATTGAGCAGGGTTCTACATGATTCATTAAGCATCTGAGCAGGCCTCATTCATGTTTTCCCTTGCACCAAAACTCTGCGTGCCATTTTTTTTTTTTTTTAAATATGCAGTTTGTCTGAAACTTAAAGCAGCTTTTAGTCATATAGTAATACATAAATCTTATAGGTGAAATCTGGGCTCCATCAGAACTATAACGGCAAAATGATGATTGTCAAATGGGCCAAACAAACGCGGATTGTGGATTTGAGGGAAGATGCAACTGTATTTCAATGTCCCTTTTTTGTGTACTGGTTAATAAAAACGATAAATAACGTTTAAAAAAAAAAAAGAAAATCTTACGCTAAAAGACTTTGATAGAAAAGCAGGCATTTGAGGTGAGCAAATTTAGAGTGTCGCTGGTGTGGAGAGTGCTCTATACTGGAGCTGCTTTCCACCTAAACTTGTGAACTACCCAGAGTTCTCTGCTTCTTTTTTTGCATAATTTATGCATCACTCTATGCCTGAAAGGGTTTAGTTTTGACTTATACTGGGTGCTCCCTTGTGTCGGACAAAGCTATACCTCTCTGAAGAGCTCTAATGAGAGCGAAACACATATCAGAGGTTGCTTTTATTCATTTCAAGTTGGCTTGGATGATATTTTCCCAATCCAAAGCTGTAATACTGTGCCTGGAGTGGTAAAAGGCTTTGGCCATTTTACAGCTCGGAATGGATAGCACTGTGCTAATCCTTTGCTTAAAGACTTTGCTGTAGAAGTGGCAAAAGACTTTGCCCCTTTCTATCTCGGCGTGGATGGCACTGTGCTAATCCTACGCTTAAAGACTTTGATAGAAAAGCAGGCACTTGAGGTGAGCAAATTTAGAGTGTCGCTGGTGTTGAGAGTGCTCTATACTGGAGCTGCTTTCCACCTAAACTTGAGAACTACCCAGAGTTCTTTGCTTCTTTTTGCATATATATATATATATATATATATATATATATATATATGAGAGAGAGAGAGAGAGAGAGAAAGATAGAGATATACAGAGATAGATATATAGAGATAGATAGATATATTTTGAATTCCCATAGTTGTGGCGTCAGGAACAGGAAATCTATACTTCCCGACATCTACTTTCCTCTTCAATATTTTGTCCCTCTAGATTCTGGTCATGATACCGTGACTCTTTGATATTCTGGCTTCGGTATTCCCTACTTCAATTGTTTTCTTTTCTAAACTGATTCTAAAATTAAAACTTTAAACAATGTTTTCTCAACTGAGTTAAGTTTTACTGCAGTGTCAATTTGAATTTCACCTTTGTACTGTAGTAGCAAATGTGTGAATCTGTTTTTATTTGTACATTTCTTACAAATAACGTGTTTTTGGGCCATATTTCTTTTTACTGGCATGGCACATATACAAATTGTTCTATATGTGTGTGCACACACAAGTACTGACAAAAGTATGTATGTGTGTGTACATACATATACAATCTCACACGTCTGTTCCTACATGCAAATACATGTGTGTATGTGTATGCACATAAAAAGATATGCCTAGTTTGATGTATATGATTTATATACACACACATCACATGTATATCAAATGTACATATGTGCATGTGTATACACACACTGACACAACAGGCTTTCTTTTGATTCTGGTTGTTTCTTGCATTATGATATTTGATATGTAATTGAAAATGTGCACCGCCTCTGCCTCTCCAACCACAAACAGCTCTCTGAAGATTTTGAACTGTGAATCCACCAGACAGGGATTTCCCGCTCAAAGTGGCTGGTGATTCCATGGCAGAATATACTTTGAGGGGAAATAAAAAACACAGAAGGTCCGCCATGCTAGGCAAGGCAGACCAGGAAGCACTTATGTTTTTTTCAAAGATAAACATTCATCCCCAAGTGTAGGGAGTATTTGGGGATTTTACTCTCCGGAGATCTAGGTGGATGCATACTGGCTAACTGTGTAATATGGTCCTACTTATTACAAAGAGCAATAACGGCAACATTATAAACCATGAGGCCGAACACCAAGTGGTTTGTATTTGTCAACATAATCCATCCTGGGATCACAATATAGGATATTATTACAAAAGTTGTTTTTTTAACATGAAAATATTTATTTAAAAAACTTTGTGGAATATTGAACTACAGAATAATATATAATTTTGTAGTTAAGCAGGTAGGGTTTTAGCAAAATGTATTTTGCTTTGTCAAAACTATTCTGTCTGTCTGAAGTCAAAGAGTTTTGAAGCTCCTAGAAGCAAGATTCATCTAACAATGGGCCCTAGTTTTTTTTATCTTGCATGACGATTATGCAGATTTAAAAAGACTGAGCAATTGTAAATCTCAGCAGAATGATTTTTCACTGCCTTTATCTAAATTCACTGCCATCCGTGGAGACTAAGGGCCATGATTACGATCTTTGCAGACAGGGTTACTCTGTCACAAGCTTGACGGATACCCATTCACTGTATTACAATTCCATTATATCCTAGGGAACTTGAAATATGGCGGACGGGATATCAATCACGTTTGTGACGGAGTATCCCATCCGCCAAGATTGTAATCAGGCCCTAAGTAAATAGAGGGAAAGTGAAAATCGTATTTCAGAGGAATGATGTCATACCTGCAATATCACACAATGTCCTTTTGAGAAAGGGGGTTTTAAAATCTCTGCTTTTCTGCAATAAAAGAAAAAAAATATATACTTCTGGGTGTACTTATATAAGCATAATTTCTCGAACTAGAAAATCATCTAAACTATTGCCCCTCTGGTACAGTTTGCCCCCATCTTGCACCAAAACTTGCCTCTGTCACTGCGCTCGCCCATAGGTGCTGTGATGCCATAGGAAAGGCTGAATGTTAGGACTGACGCCAAACCCACACCACTCACACCAAGAACCTCGGAATCGTCATCGACAGAAAACTCGACATGACTGCCCAGGTCAATGCTGTAGCTGCCTCATGCCCTCAATCAGTACCCAGAAAACTGTCATGCACACCCTGATCACAAGCAAGCTAAACAATGGGAACACTGTCTATGCCAGGATCAACAAAAAACTCACCAAAAGGCTGCAGACCATTCAAAACTCGTCAGCCAGAATGACTCCCATTCTCCCACTCTGCACTCACATCACACCACACATGAAGGAGCTCCACTGGCTCCCCATACACAAAAGAGCACAATTCAGAATCATCCTCCACATCATCAAGGCACTACATAAAACTGGCCCAGCGTACCTCAACAATCGCATCTGCTTTCATAAACCTTCCAGACTCATCCGCTTGTCCGGATTCCTACTTGCATACATCACATGCATACGGAAAACCAGATCCAGAGGTTGAGTCTTCTCCCATATTTCTCCTATAGCATGGAAAGACTTGCTATGGCATGTCCGCCTGGCAGGATGAAATTGTTGTCAGAAATGTGGGCACTGTACCCCCAACACGGGAGTACATTATCACGCATCTCTGAATTCAAGCCCTCAGTTTGTATCTCACTGCGTGCTCTTTATTCCAACTGGCTGTAGCTATGTCCTAAAAATAGGAAAGGGTGACAGGTGGGGCCCACTGGCATTCATTTCTGAGGACGAGCACTTATTATTCATCAACATACTTGGACTGAGAGCAACAGAGAAAAAAACACAAAAGATAGAAAGGAAGAAAGTAGGAGCAAGAGAAAGGAGGATAAACTACGACAAAGGCAGAACGCAGGTATGAAAAAGAAGGGCAGGAGTGAGATAAAAGGGGAGGGAATGTCTAGCAGTGGATTAAAGAGGCCTGAGGTGGAATCCAGATGACGCAGCCTTGGTATTCAGCAGCTCGACCCTCGATAGCACTTGCCACGGCTTCTGAGCAAAACTTTAGGACCCGACAGTTCTTCTTTTACAAATTAAGCACTGTAAAATGTTGTGAAATTCAAATTATGTAACTCTTTGCTGTCTGCTATTTGCTTATTAGAAAAGACAGGTAAATGTAGGAATGTCCGTGAAAGCCTAGCCTGCAAGACTAACTGTTGAGAGTTCCAGTGCCATAAGCCATGAACATCAGTTCACCAAAATGACGGTGGCAGTGGGAGTGACAGCATCTATCTGATGACGTCACAGGGTTGACGACATTTCCCAACTTTAGCATCTCCTCATGTGTTGCTGATGGTACTAAGGGCAGGTGAAGGTCGGAGCCATCACTACAGAAAGTAAACAGTCTTCTTAGAGCCTTGTTTACTCTCTCTCCCTGCTGCTGCCTTTATGCCCACGTGTAGCAAGGGCACTGCACTTCCTGTCCTTCTGGGATAATGGCGAAGGTCCATGCCACGAGCCCACTTTCGTGACCTTTTGGGAATATGTAGTTTTATAACTGAATCTAACCACTACCTAACTAAAGTAACTCTCCATCTGACGCCTCACTTGAAACAAAGCATGCGTTCAAGCTGAAAAACAATGAAAATAAATAAACAGCTAATAAGAGTAAAATAAACAAATAAAACAATTAATAAAGTAAACAGATAGCGCACAGCATAATAAAGTATGGTGTGCCACCGGCGTTGACTTTTTCCATATCTCCAGCTTGTGCACAACGGGAGGGCACAAAAGCTAAAACCACGCTCTTTGTAGACTTGCAAAGACTTCGGCGCAGGGCCTGACCTCTAGATCTTCTTTAGAAACTAAGGGGCAGATTTACCAGCCCCTTGCGCCACTTTGCGTCACTTTTCCCATGTTAAAAGTGACGCAAAAGTGGCATGAGAGCTGGTACATCTGCCCTTAGAGGCAGATTTACCAGCCCTTGCGCCACTTTTGCGTCACTTTTAACATGGGAAAAGTGACGCAAAAGTGGCATAAGGGCTGATTAATCTGCCCTAGAGGCAGATTACCAGCCCTTGCGCCACTTTTGCGTCACTTTTAACATGGGAAAAGTGACGCAAAAGTGGCACAAGGGGCTGGTAAATCTGCCCCTTAAGGCTGAATTACCAGCCCCTTGCGCCACTTTTGCGTCACTTTTCCCATGTTAAAAGTGACGCAAAAGTGGCACAAGAGCTGTAATCTGCCCCTAGGGCTGAATTACCAGCCCCTTGCGCCACTTCTGCGTCACTTTTAACATGGGAAAAGTGACGCAAAGTGGCATAAGAACTGGTTAATCTGCCCTAGAGGCAGATTTACAAGCCCCTTGCGCCACTTTTGCGTCATTTTTCCCATGTTAAAAATGACGCAAAAGTGGCGAAGGGGCTGGTAAATCTGCCCCTAGCTTTGTATCTGCAGTGCTCGGAGCACGCAGACGATGAAGTTGTTTCGCAGAAGAAATGCTTCCTCCCAGGATGGAAGTGCCCCCTTCAATCATTAATGTAGTGATGCATAGAACAGAGGAAGAATATGCCATTACACTGTACCAATTTTCCTCCCTGAAAGACTTCTGCTTCGTAAAGCTCCCTTGAAAACACCTTCAGCTTTGAAAGGCAGTGAGTCTTCAGAAACGTCCGGGCATTTAGCAGCGGCAACTAGTAAACATTAATGTGGTAGGTGCAGTGCCACAAGGGGGCTGGGGTTCGAATTACATGAAAACTGTAAGCAGATGTAATGGCGTCATTCTCTATTGCAGTTAATACTAGTAACATGTTCCGGTTTGCCCAAGGTCAAGATGTGCGCTTCAGAAGTCCGGACTTGGAGACAGTAAGACACGACGAATTAGGAGGCAAGAGGGTAGATCCTGAGCCTGCTGTGACATCTTGTCCCATGTCTCTTACCTTGGGTGTAACTGGCCTTCAAAAACCCCGGAGACCTGTAGCTGCAGGGTGTTCTAGGAGTGACCGTTGGTGGCTGACACTCAGTGGCTGGGGTCCATTAAAGCGACTGACGTCTTCTCCATGCCTGCACGTGCCTCATTTATTTACCTTTTACAACTTCTCAGCTGATTGCGGTCTCCACTACCTTTTATTCATTTGTGGTTAAATGACTGTACATAGAGTAAGATGTACAAAGTATTTTACGGGCGTAAACTCTCTGATTTGGAGTTTGCAACCTCAAAAATGATTTTCGTAATGCACTACTCCCATTTTAAGAGTCATAAACATTTTTTATTTAATGTTTAATATGCTTTATTGAAATAAAATTCATCATACAACATTGGGCAAAAATCAGAACAATATTCAAGGATAATCAGATTATAAGGAATGAAATATGCCATAAAACATAGTAGAAAGCTGTTTACAAATTTTTAGGATTTATGAGGAAAACAGAAATAGGGTGAGGGAGGGAAAAAGAGGGGAGAAATAAGATATGCTCTACAACTGAGATTCAATTATCAATAAATATAAATCAGAACAAATGGAATGTAGGTTGATATATTCAAATAGAATTACAATAATAAATATTTTTAAAAATAGGCAAAGAAGTAGAACAGGAAAATCATGGAGGTTGGAAATTTTCAGAACAATTACGGGATATCTGAACAATGGAGATCTTATTCAAATAAACAGTTAGTGGTAACCAAAATATATCTCTATTTCTCTGTGGATGATGACAGAATGCGAAAGCAGTATCCAACCTATGATAGTGGCATAGAGTGTTCCACCAGGATTTGACTGAAAGTTTTTTTGAGCATTTCCAATTAAGTTTAATCTGTTGAAAGGCTAAGGCTAACATGAGGTCGAACAGCCCCCGCTCATGAGACAGTAACCCAAGTAACTCTGATAAACTACCTATGAAGAGAATGATATTTGAGAAAGGAGTATGGAGATTAAAAATAGTTGAGACCCTAGACCAAATTTGTGACCAAAATGAGGCTACGTGAGGACCAGAAAAGAGGAGGTGACATAAATCAGCCAATGGTGGTCACAGGATCAGCAAGTCTTATTATCAGAGTGTGTAAAAGTAGCAATGGAGATAGGAGTAAAAACAATCTATGGTAAAGAAAAACATAGATTGAGTAGTAGATTCAGATCTAGAGATTTTTAACGATCTGATCCAGATCTTGTTCCAAAAATCAGTGCTCCATTCACAACCCAAATCCGCTTCCCATACAAGTTCCACCTTAGTTTTGACTCGTTCTGGATCAGCAGAGTTGAAAAATTTATAAATAAGAGAGGCCTTTGGAGACAACGATAAAAAATGTATAAGTGGATCCTGCGTAGACAGGGAGTCTTCAGGGGGAAGAGAATAGAACATTTCTAAAATGGTTTCCATCAGTAACAGGAATTTGTGCAAAAACGAACAAGGACATTGAAAAGTGGTTTGAAACTGGGGAAAAGAACAGGGAGAAATACCATCAAACATATCTTGAATCCAGAGGATACCCTTAGATCTCCAAGAGCTCCAAAATAAGGGTCTGTTGTTGATGGTAAGGAGGCGATTGTGCCAAAGAGGAGAATGTAAAAATGTATTCCTGGAGATTAACTTTGGTTGATAATGAGGGCTTATTAATGAGCAAGTGTGTTTAAATAGCGGAAGAGATGTGAGGCTAGTTTTGGCGGTAAAAGCAAGGATCTCTGGGAAAGAGAAAGGGGAGAAAAGGCAGCGTTCAATATTGACCCATAAAGGAGTAAGAGAGAAGACATCTGTATGAAGCCAATAAGAAGCCTGTTTGAGACAAGAGGCTTTATGATATAATCTAAAATTTGGGAAATTCACACCTCCAATAGATTTTAACTTCCTGAGATGAGATCGAGTTTCTGGATTTTTACTATTCCATAGGAATTTAGAAAGAAGGAATCCAGATTTTTGAAATAAAAAGAAGGGATATGCACTGGGAGCATTGAAAGAACATATAACACTATAGGGGTGACCATCATCTTAATAGAATCAAGGCGTCCCCACCAGGAAAGAAAGAGAGGGTTCCAGGAGGAGAGTAGTTTGGAAACCCGATCTAGGATTTCTTTCATATTTATTCTGATCAAGTCCGGAATGCAATTGGTAAACCATACACCAAGGTATTTAATTTTTGAGTTATTCCAGCGAAATCCCGTTAGGTCAAAATGATGTTTAGAGCAATATTTGGTTATAGGGAGAATCTCTGTTTTGTCAGAATTAATTTTGTAACCTGATACCGCCTGAAAAATTTGAAATTTCTTGTAATAAGGGGGAGAGAGGATTCCGGATTGGATATGAAGAGTAAGATATCGTCTGCATATGCAGAAAGCTTCAAGTGTTGGTCTCCATATAGAAACCCAGAAATGGAAGTGTTATGGCGAATGTGAGACAAAAAAGGTTCCAGAGATAAGATAAAAAGAAGAGGAGATAAGGGGCAACCCTGTCGAATGCCACGATGAAGGGAAAAACGTTTTGAAACAAGACCATTGACAATAGTAGAGGCAGTAGGTGTGGTATAAAGTAATGAGACCAGGGAAATGAATTTAGGCCCAAAACCATGCCAACGGAGTGATTTAAATAAAAAAGACCAGTCAACTCTATCAAAAGCCTTCTCCGCGTCAATAGATATTGCAGCTAAGGGATAGGGTAGAGTAGATGCTTTGTTTAGAACATTAAAGAATAGTCGGGAATTATCAGATGTTAGTCTGCCCTTGACGAAACCACACTGTTCTGGACCAATTAAATGAGGCAAGAGTGATTCAAGGCATGGTGCTAATATTTTAGCGAAAATTTTATAATCCACATTTATCAAAGAAATGGGACGATAATTTTTGCAGAATTTCGGATCTGTACCCTCTTTATGAATAAGACAGATAGAAGCCTCCAGGAAAGTACCACTTGCTGCACCAGTAGTGCAAAAATACTGAGAGAGATTAAAGAGTTTTGGGAGTAAGATACTAGAAAAATGTAAATAAAACTCGACGGAAAAACCATCTGGGCCAGGGGATTTGTTTTTCTTTAGTGAGCCTAGAGAACTAGTAATCTCCTGGATCGATATATCCGAATCTAGGGAATCGAAATCAAGACCTGAAGATGAAGAGGGAGAAACATTGCTGATATACGAGTCGATAAGAGGGGACGGTGCTGGAGACTCCGGAGTGTATAAGGTTTCATAAAAGGAGGCAAATTCATCTAAAATGGCATGGTCCTTAAAAAGAAGTTTCCCATCCGCTGACTGGATAGAATCTATCAGAGTTCTTTCTTTTATGGATTTGAGGTAGTTAGCTAAAAGAGAACCAACTTTATTACGGCCTCCATAGTATCGGGCGCTACTACGAAGAAGAATAGAAGAAGCATTGTCTGTAGAAATCTTCTTAAAATCCAGCTTTGCCCAAACAAGCTTCTGCAGAGTGGAATCTGATGAGGAGGTATAAAATTGATGCTCCAAGCGTTTGATGTTATCGAATAGGACTTTGTGTTGAGAAAGGGTATGTTTCTTTTTCCTAGAAACAAAATCAATGATGAAACCTCGGGCAGCAGCTTTAAAAGCGTCCCACATCGAGGCAGAAGAAACGGATGGACCTTCATTGAAAGAAAAGAATTCTTCAGCAAAAGAGGTGAAGGAGGAATAAAAAACTGGATCTTGTAAAAGGAAGTTGTTAAACCTCCACCTGGAGGACTTGGGTTGCGGAGGGAGCAAATCAAAATTAGCAATCACCGGGGCATGATCAGAAATCAAAATAGGTTCAATTGAGGATGAAATTAGATTTTGAGCCAAAGGTTTAGACAGAAAAAGGTAATCTAATCGGGTTAAGGAACCATGTGGAGGGGAGAAAAAAGAAAATTCTGTTTGGTCTGGGTTACATAATCTCCAAGCATCTACGAGATGTGTCTGCGCGATGGTGCTGTGAAATTGTTTGTGAGCTTTGTGAGGGGCAAAACGTACCTGGGACTTACGGTCAATAAATGGGTCCATGATTTGATTGCAATCGCCCCCTAGGATAAAAAATTCATCTTTGTGCTGCAAACATTTATTTGCAATAGTAGGCCAGAAGGAATAATCCGGTTATGTTGGACCATAAATATTGAAGACAGTTAAAGAGATATTATCATTAATAAGTAATTTAACTAAAATCCATCTACCATCTGCATCAATTTCTTGCGATACAACAGAACATTTCAACTTTTTATGTAATAAAATAATAACACCATTTTTCTTTGTAGTGGTAGGAGAAACAAGAACTGAACCAACCCAATTGCGTTTAAGTTTAAGAGCCTCAGCCTCTGACAAATTAGCTTCTTGTAATAAAGCTAAATCAGGATTATAGGAGGCTAAATGAGAAATAATTCTCTGCCTTTTTATAGGGTTAATAAATCCTTTTACATTCCAAGTAACAACTCTGAATGGAATAAAATAAGTAATAAATATAGAACAAAAGAACCAACAACAACGCTACATTGAGAAGTATATGAAGTAACACGATCAACAATAAAAGCCATAGGTGAATGAAACAGTAGAGAAAAAGGAGAGAGTTGTAGAAAAGAAGGGAAAAAAGGAAAAAGGAGGGAAAAGGAGGAGAGTAATAGGAGGAACATTAAGAGAAGACAATACATGACATCCATTAGTACAAAATAAGAATGCAAATGAGGAAACAAAAGGATTGACGACTGTAATACGTACCTTCTGAGGAGAGACAAGAAGAAATATACGAGGAGTGGCGACACAAAGGAGAAGACGACACAACCAACCGGGGAGGAAGCACCACAGCGGGGATCGTATGAGACAAATAGGAAATGGATATAGAGATATGCCAAAAAAGAAACACCTGCAGAGATATAGAGGGAGAAAAAATAAAAAGTAAGAATAACATGTTATACAACACTTGTTAACAATAACCTGCAAAGAAAAGCGTTAGATAAGTCAAAGTGAACCAAATCCTGTAATGAAGGAGGAGAAAGTCAAGGTATGGAGGACGTAGAAGAAAGAGGACCAGAAATTTCCATCGACGTTGCGGAGTGCGAATGAATGAATTTCTTCAGTTCTGCCGGATCATCAAAAGTAGAAGTATTGTTTTGGGAAAGTGACCTTGAATAAACAGGGGTCAAATAGTCCATAACGTGCTCCAAGCATAAAGCTGGACGAAGATCAAGGAATTCTTTCCGTCGTTTAGCTATTGATGAAGAAACATCTTGGGAAGTAAATAATTTAGAGCCTGACCAGACAAGCTGTTTTTTATGTTTAGCTGCATTTAAAACTAGTAAAAAGTCTGTAAATTTCAAAAATAGAAAAATTACACCCTGTGGTTTCGAAGGAGCAGATGGCGAAGACAAGCCCAGCCTGTGAGCTCGTTGAATATTCAAGTTTGTAGAAGCAGGAAGGTCTAGAAGCTTTGTGAGAAAGGTGTTGAAGAAGTGGACGGGATCGTTACCCTCCAAACTCTCGGGAAGACCATACAAGCAAAGATTATTGCGCCTATTTAGATTTTCAAGATCTTCCCCTGATTTCTTCAAGGAAAGGACCTCCCTCTCCAGGGCAACCAATTTGGTGGATACATTCTGTAGGTCATCAACTTGCTGCTCCACTATGGCAATACGAGATTCCATAGATGACCATTTGGTATCCAAAACTTGCAGGCGGGAATTGGTTTCCTCAACAAATGGACGCAAAGCGCGAATTTCCTCTAAAACAATGTCCAGAGACACCGGAGAAACAGACTTTGGTGGAGAGGGAGGGTCCTGTTTAAAACGCTTGTTGGCAGAGGCTGGAGTCTGCATTTTGATTGAAGATGTTGGCGAGACCGTCGACTTTGAAGATCCGGATTGCGCCATTTTGCTATTTTCTTGAAGTGCAGAATCGATATGAGGAGAATCAGACACAGGAGTATGGGCAGTGAGTCTCTTGTTAGTGAGTAACAGCTTCTTACTCCTACCCATAGAGCAAAGGGAGGAGAAACTGCGTTGGAGCAAGAGATATCACCAGCAAACACCCCACAGCATGTGAAGAGAACTCCAGAGCTTAACTGCGCAATATGCTGTGTTAAAATGATAAATCCTCTTTTGAACCAGAAAAAGACTGGTCAAGAATGAAATAGCAGGCACTGTAAAATATTGTGGTGAAAGTCAAGATAAAGGCATTGTACCTGAGGAGAAATGAAGAAATGACATCGCAGATGAATTCAAAATGGCGGCCGTAGAAGAGCTGCAGTAGTTTTGCGTTGTTTTCATGTAAAAAGGCAGAAAAAAGCCATAATAGTGGAAGAAGACCACTCAGGGACACTTCCAACACATGAAACGCTCCGTTTCAGTGCAAAAAAGAGGTTGTAGCCGCGAAAATCACCGCAGCATTTCCCGCCGCGATACGGAGCTCCGGGGCTAGGCGGCCATCTTGTTTGGCACCGCGTGTGCTCCCCGAGTCAGAAACATTTTACCGACTCCTAAAATGGGAATGCAACCCCTTACCTTATAGGGGCTGCATTTAAAAAAGGGTGACTTTATTAAAAGGAGATTGCAAAGATGGTGGTCTGCTGACCCTCGCAGGCTACCATTCCTGTGAAGGCCGCTGTTTAGAGAGAATTGTAATTTTTGATCTACCTCATTAACATTCATTAGGAAGAAAGGATACAACTGACTTCAAATTAGTATTTCACAAACAAATCTATTAGTACAGTTAATAAAATGATTTACTGGTCATAAAAATACTGGTGGCAAATTACAATGGGTTTATGCAACCAGTAAGTTGTACATCTGGCCTATAGTTTTGTAAAGAAGACGGTTTCCGACAATCTGTTGTGTTTCAGTCATCACTGGTAGTCTGTGCCAGCGAGAAGGTTTCTAAAGTCACAGATGTTCTCCAAGTCTGCCTTTGTCCTGCATGGCGAGTCCTTCTGTGTGCATTGCCTGGTGAATCTATCATCACGATGCCTCAGAGAGTGACCAGACATAGACCCAGCATAAGATGAAATGGAGTCACTGGCAGCAGGTCTACGAGGATGAGGTACAGAGGGATAATGTGGTGCGTATCTGCTTATCAACCAGTGCCATTGCACTGGGCATGTTGTCTCACTTTGTGGTTAATGAATCCCGAAACCTCGGTCCTCAGGGAATCAAGCTATTAGGCATCTTCATTGCAGCCACAGAGGTACAGGATATTGAGTGAGTAAGGGGCATCTTGTTGCACTACATCGGGCCCGGCACTCAGTACATTATCTTTGAACTCTCTGAGAAGATTACTGACAAGTACAGAGGTCTGAAAGATAACCTGATGGATATTCAGGGGCGTAGTTTAGCCGGTGAGAATCAGGGGATGTGAATCTCACATTTCCTAACTAAACAAGTGGGAAAACCCAGCACAGGCATAGTATACCCTATTATGGGACCCCAGAACCAACTACCCAGCCAAGAATGCATTTATTTGGGGGGGGGGGTCACACCCCCGAAGCTACGCCCCTGTGAATATTTCATGCCTTGCATTAAAGGCGTAGACTACTAAAGGCTTATTTTTCATCCCACGTGTCAGAGACCTGCTGGAACCATGAATGCATGTGCCATGCATTTGAGGACACTCATGAAGGACTGAGACTTTGATAAGAGCAGCTGTGAGGAAGCACTCAAGTCACAAATCATTGCTGGATGTGGTTCGTTCGTTGGCATTCAGGAAGCAATTACTGCAAAAGCATAGTAAACTGGAAGTCATAATGGCCATGGTCCATGCTGCTCACAGAGCTAATGTCCAAGCTAAAGCAATGGCTAGCTCCAGGCATCCTGAAGCTAGACGTGGTGAAATCAGCCAAATCATGGAACCCTGTCCAATGAGTTGGAAAGCATCCAAAGAATGTACTCGGTGCAGCTACTGACTCCATGCTGAGGACTGCAGCGAGCAGACTGACAAATGGGATACTGGTGGGGTAAAGGACCACTACAGGAAAATGTGCAAATCCAACACAGCCACAATGAGAGCAGCCCCTGTGTGTGGCCAGCCAGCACACACAGAAGGAAAAAAATCAAACAACCAAGTCAAGACACTGCTCCAGAGAAGTAGTACTCAATGTCAGGCCACAAGAAACTGCTTAGATACACCTTGTCCAAAAAAGGGAAGTATACTCAATGTCCAAAAAGGAATAGTATACTCAATTTCCAAAAAAGGAATAGTGTACTCAATGTCCAAAAACGGAAAAGTATACTCAATGTCCAAAAACGGAAAAGTATACACAACGTCCAAAAAAGGAACAGTATACTCAGTGTCCAATAACGGAAAAGTAGACTTAATCAGAAGCAGCAACAGTGCATGATGATATTACTGAATTAGTCTTGGACATTCAGATCAATCAAGTGGGAATTCGCATTTGTGAGGAAATGCAGCAGTCTTACTTACGTTGCTAAACAAAAGGCAACAACATTTGCCTCCTTACTTACAGGACTGGTTGCACCAGCTTAAAATAGAGCAGTTTTTCTCAAAGGGTGAGTGCAATAGTAGATACTAGCAGTTACAACATTATACCACCCCTTGGCCACTCTCTCTTGGGTTTGTTTCGGTACAAGCGCCAGAGATTTGGTGTCTCATCAGCAACTGAAGTATTCCAGGATGAACTATGGAATATGATTAAAGGTGTCTCTAACTTCCAAAACTATGGGGATAACATTCTGGCCTTTGGCAAAAACCAGCAGAAATATAGTGACACTGGTTAAAGTCTGTGGCACCATTGCCCCCACCAGTCTCATCCACAGTAAAGAAAAGTCTGATTTCTGCCAGCTGGCACTGAAATCCAACAAACACATATTTTCCTGTCAGGTTATGAGAAGTCTCCGAGAAGCATGAGGCCATCACAGCGGCACCAGCTCCATCAAAGTTGTCCTCACTTCAGAGCTTTCTGGCCATGGCCTTTTACTCTGCCAGGGATATCAATGACTTTGCAACATCATCACCCGAATGAGAGACCTCATCAAGAAGAGACAACCATACGAATGGTCTCAAAATTGCCAGAGAGCTTTTGAAGCAGCTTTGCGAGGCCTACAAAATGGCCTACACTGATTCAACCTAGAGATCAGATTTTGTCGTGGATGCCAGTTCTGTCACTGTAAGTGTCACCCCGATACAATATATTCAGGACCCTGAAGGGCTCAAGTGAATCCCAGCAAATGCCAGCAGGAGCTTGATGAAGACTGAGAAAGACTACTCAGAAGCAGAAAAGGACAGCCTAACGGCGGCATGCAAGCATTTTTATCATCCCTTATGGGAAAGCCTTCGCCGTCATCCTGGATCTCCAAGCTCCTGTCACCAGTTCTGGAATAGCCTGAACCAAAATGCTGCACCAAATAGAAAAGTGTGAGTTGAGACTGCAAATGTAAACTTTCTGCAGTGTGCTCCGACCATGAAAAGATCACAGTCCTCCTGACTTTTTTTTAGATTTCCTTTGACAAGCACATCATTGGCACACTCCATCATTGAAGAATACCTCTGACACATTGCCAAGCAGGCTCGCCCAGAGCTAAGGAGCAAAAGAGACAAACAAAAAGCCGCTGAGGAGGAGTCACGTTTAAGTGATGTGTCAGAGCTCCTTTAAACCCAGCACTGGAGACACCTTGTTTACATTAAGAGGGTGCATCAATATACCAATCTCAAGGAGTTGAAAGCATTTTGTCTTGTACATGGTACACTTTCTCCTCATTACCAGGGTGTAATCATTAGGGACAACTGACTTCCATCCCTAAACCTCTGCAAACACGGATGGTTGATTTGACTCTCGAGGGCCATCGAGGTATGGTGGCCTCAAAGATACTGTTGAGGGAAAAGGTATAGTTTGTTTTTCTGAAGGAGGTGTTTTGAGAAATGCTTGCCACCGTATGTCATAGTATGAGCAAGGACAGTGCTCCTGAGTACTCCTGGTGTCTCCTTGCTCCCATTACTACTGGACAGTGTATGTTGGTTGCAATGGATGAATATTCCAGGTTCCATTAATAAATCTGGGATATACAGCACATTTGCAGACGTGGTCATCCCTGCATTAAACAACATCTTTTTTGACTACTGGAATACCAGAAATTGTCAAATCAGCAATTGACCCAAGGTTCAAGGCAAAATATCGTAAGAAGTTTGTTGAATATTCAGGCTTCCACCAGCATACAATCATACCAATGTGGCTGCAAGCTAATTGTTTAATGGATCTTTGTCATGGCTATCTTGAAGACATTTATACAAAATGCAAAACTGACAAAAGCCCCACTGTCCTAGGGTCTCTGCCAGGCATTAAGAGAGTATTCTAACACTCCACACAAGACCACAGCAAAGCCTCTAACTGAGCTCTTGCTTGGGAGGAAGATGCAAACTTTGATACCACAGGTGACATCTGTGACACCCACCGGTGGGGAAGAAGTGCACCGGCAAGAAGGAAATGATTAAGCACTAAACAGACAAGTGAAGGGGAGTTATATTGTTCCACCTGCGCCATGGGGGCATGGTACTAGCCAAAATCAGAGGCCTCCGAAAGGATGATTCGCCATTTGACCTTCTGCCACATCTGATAATAGCCACTGATGGGTTCATGCTCACTGTCTGGCAATAGCAAGGTGTTCCTCCTACTTGTGTATGCTCAATGGAGAACCCTGCTTGCCTCACCATTATCTGTTGTACAACAACACCAATTATGCTGTCATTTCATATCCCTTCCCCATTGTTGTCTCTTTTAGGTAAAAAGAACTCCTGGGCTCAATGACGGGATAAGATGTTTAACAAATCGAACAGTTCCACTAAGGAGTATGGAGCTTGGAGGCGGCTTCTATGACATGATATTGAGGTAAAAAATATTGTGATGCAAAAGTATTGCAGCAAAAACATGGCGGGCAAAAATACCTACTTTGCATCTATTTTGCACTCTTACAATGTAAAATACAAAAACATAGAGTACAAAAATATAGTTAACAAAATATCAACATTGCATAGGTAAGTATATATATATATAAGGTAACTATGGGAGCCAGTCATCATCATTTGTGGGTAATTGTCCAGTTCAGGATGGCTTCTGTGTCCCGGATACTGTTGATGGAGCAAGGACTCGTAAAAGAGACTTGCTCGGAAGCAATCCTCTCATTTAACTCGCCAACTAATTACTAACAACGTCTTGTAAATAATAACACGCACTACAGAAACACACGGGTTAGCGAAGCTTGCGTATGTGTATACTAATATAGATAACAATGAAAACGGACTAATCCAGCTTTAACTGGGAAATCTTTACCGCGCATGCGTCAACTGCATCTACGCAGTATGACGGTACTAACGCTTGGAGGGAAATTCCAGCGCATGTGCAGAACGCATTAAAATGGAGTCTTTAAGACTCACTTGCATGGCATCTGCTTAGCTGAAATAAAAACCTGCTATTTTACTAATGCTCATGCGGGGAAAGTATTAATAAGTAAGGAGGGTTAGAGTAGAGATGGGTGGTATACAGTGAAACCATTTATTTGTGAAAGTAGCATTTCTTCTTTTGACTTTATTATTAGTGCGCATTCGGGCCTTTCACGTTTGTCTGAACTGAGCCAACTGATTCAAGTTTGCGCATGCCTACATGAGAATTAACCCGGAAGGATGACCAAGCTTTTGACAGCCGTCCAAGGACGAGAATGATGTGCCCTGTGAACAGAGGGTGAAGAGTTCACTAAAGAAGACTTGTATTCATGATATTGAAATAAATGTATCTAATAAAGTTTGGACATGTATGGGAACGGAAGAAAAGAATAAAGTTTAAGGGGATGGGTTTTGCGAACAATAGTTCAATGAAAATAAGTAATATGTAAGCATGGTGTGATGATCATCCCCCCTTGCCTGACCAATTAGATTTTGTATTTTTGCGATATTGAAACTTTAGTGGGTGGTATATGATGAACGTAGGATATAATTGAGGTAGCTTTTAGTTAGTTAGCTAGCTAAGCGGAGCACGGAGGAAGTCGAGAGCTCGGGATGCTGTCGGTGCTGTGGGTGGTGCTGATGCTGAAAGAGACGCTGTGAGATGCTGATGAAGACACCGAATGCAGAACAATCCATCCTAATTTAATTGGGTTAGATAAGAAGATCGCGGAAGAATCTCGAGGAGGAAGAGAGTGTCAGAGAGGGGTGCTACGCAGTCATCGGTATTTAGAGAGGTTAAGTATCCTGTCCTGATTCCTGTCCTGAAGTCTTTGTCTCCTGATCTATCCCAGGGGACCCTTACCAGCCCTTTGGCCAGGGGGTTGGTCTTCACACCATCCTTGGTAACTATAAATTCATGGTATTTTGTAGATGTTCTTTTCTCTCTGTCCTCTCCTTTCCGAGCATAGTTATTGTATGAGTCTGAAGTATTTGCTAAATGATCATTTATTTGAATTTACACTCTTACGGATGAGGGTGTTTGTACTGAAACTTTGAGATGGTTCACATTCATTTAATTTAGATAAAGATTTTAAAACTTCCCGAGTCTGTGATTATTTTCTTTAATTAAAGAATAATTAATAAGTTATGTTAATTATCACCATCAACTAGTTCAACTAATGGTCCATCGACCAGAGGAAAGAACTTTTGATCAGTGAAAGGTTAGTTAGGAATAAGAAATAACTAATCATGTGATATGAAAAATATAAACTAAACCCAGCGGTCTACTTGGATTTGTGTAAGTGTTTATGTGCCCAGGTGAGTATATGGTAGTAGAGTATCTGTTGTTAGTACACCGCTGGATCACTGTGACTAGGATCCAAGGATATTTACATTAAAAAAATGGGATGGCCTCACACACCCCGGGGGGTCATGCTTCATCATTGGCCATTCCGAGGTCGCCAGAGAATTTTCTAGTGGTTGGCGGGCCCTCGTCGTAGGCTGAGGGGATGTTCAGAGAGGACCTGGGGAGCAGGGAATTCAGACAGAATAAAAATCCCGTGCACCTACCCAAGATGAAACCATAAATTTATTAAAGGGGTGGTGAATGGATGATTAAAATAAACTATAGGACACATGAGGCTTCATTATGCAACTCATGTCCACATAGGTCGACATGTTTCAGCACTGAAAAGGCACCAAATGGGATCCGGGGCTTTCCTCAGGACTGGAATCCTGCTTTTCCCTATACAAATCCCTGTCTATACGCTTATACACACAAATGGTGCACATACATACATACAATACCAGTTTCTAATCGCTGGTTATGGCAAAGTGCTTTTGCTCTTTTTCAACAATATGGTCCTAAAGAGTAGAAAACATGTATATACAATTAAAACATACTGAAGCTGTTACAATTGACAGAACAGTAAATGGAAAACAATAACTGGGACATGTTTCAAAAAACACATACATAAGGGCAACCGGCGGCTACCGGCCTCATGAAATCATGCTGTGCCACTCTTGAGACAACACAGCAAACACAATTAAAAAAGCATTCATGTGGAGTCTCGTTCTCAAAACATGCGTTGAACACTCATGAGAGGCTGACTTTGTGAAATTCGTACGCATACAAGGCTACTTAACCTGTCTCTTACCCTAACTGCAGGATATTCACACCTCATGGAGGAGTGAGATGAGGTGAGCCTTGTAGTCACACACTCACACACGGATATACACACAGTTACACAGCCACTCACATCATATATGTCAGAAGTAGTATCACTCATTAGTAATACACCTAGTATACTAATTTAACTTTTGTACTAGCTTAGTACATATGTTTAACAATCATAATCCCTTAGAAAATACTTACACTCAGTGGATGATGTCATCATTGATGTCATTTGGGATGTCATGAGTGATGTCACTGACCATGTCATGAGTGAGGTAATATGTGAGGTTATAAGCAGTGCATTGCGGGAGCGTAAGTTATAGTTAGCTTAGGCAATTATAACCAGTGGCGGCTGGTGAAAATTGAAAGTGGTGCTGCATAGGACTAGTTAACACAGTTCGGTACGAGTGTAACAAACAGGGAGTTTGGGGAGGAAAGGGGTACCCCCTCAGAACATTAAAAAAATTGGTGGAAAATGGTGCATTATGCACTATAATTTCTGTTATAAATTGGCCTATTTACCTATTGACAGTTCGACATCAGTGCTAAATATGATGAATGGCCACATGACACTTTTCACAAACGTTTAAATGCCCCTCTCATCCCAGCAGGAATCGGAGGTATGCCCATTGTCCCTAAGCATGACTCGCATTCAGTACCACTCTGCGGGCCACTGTTACTATTACTCTGTTTTAGTGATACTTGATTTCCCAACCTCGGGAGGATGGAAGGCTGAGTTGGCCATGAATTTATGTGGAGAAGGCACCAGCAGATGTCAGTGGCCAGCGCGAGCTCCATGAGCCCCTTCACCAGCATTACAATACGCTTCAGCCCATTTTGCCATGCTTTGACATTTCTATGGGGACAAAGAGCACCCCCGGGCCCCACTGCAGAGCGCCTTCTTTTAACTGCACTTCCATATTCAAATCCCACTTGCTGACTGACATCGTTTCACATCTAATTCACCTTAGTACAGTAGCCAGAAAGATTTTTGCGGTCCGCCCAGTGCCTGTGTTCGCCTGCAGCATGTTCCCAAAGAAGGGCAGCGAGGTCTGGGTGGGTAATGGCTCCAACCCATCCAGCGCTTCATGAAACCAGAGAGTAGCGCAAGGATGGCCAACAAGAATGCCAGTGTCGCCAAGAAGATGCCCGAGGACAGGAGGGATTAATAGGGTGACAAGAACAGCCCAACGGAATGATTGGGGAGAGAATGTGGTGTAACAGCCAAAGCTGCCGACTTTGGAGTTCGTGTCTCAGTGTCGGCTCAGTTCTGTTTCTGGGTAAATCACTTAATCTCACAGTGCCTACGAAAATGAATGTAGCTCAAGGTCATGTGAAGCGGATCGAGTTCATGCTATATAAAAACTGGAAAAATATTATTACTGATTAAGCCTGGGCGTAGTTCGCGTAGTCGCGCTACGCGAAGACGTCGGAGCGCTAAGCGAGCTACGCGTAGCTTCGCGAGTGTGCTTAGCTGCTTGTCGCGCCCGTTTGCGATGCGTTTTTCTTGCTCGGGAACGCGTTGTGGTTGTTCGGGACGCTGTTTGCGTGCTCGGGGGCGCTAACTTACCCATGCGGTCGCCTATGGGCGCGGCCATTTTGTTTTTCACTTGTCCCGCCCGTTCGCGATCCCTTATTTCCTGTTCCGGGTCGCGTATAGCGTGCTCGCGATGCGCATTCCTTGTTCGGGAACGCGTTGTACGTGTTCGCGACGTTTTTGCGTGCTCGGGGACAAATATCGCGCGAACTTACCCACGCGGTCGCGATGGGCGCGGCCATCTTGTTTTACCACTCTATGCTATGGTTCTGGGCCTGCTTTTCTATCCTCCCTCAATCTTTGCAATCCTTAGTTTTTTACACTGTTTTTCAATTTTTCTTTATTTCTTATCTATCTCACTCTCTGCTTAAGTCTATATTTTGCATTTTTTTCTACTTTTTACTGTGTTTTTTTTACTTTTTGACTGTTTTATATAACTTTCTTCTTTAAGCTCCTACTTCTTCCCCTAACTTTATTTTTCCCTTCTAACTTTTCTTTTTCACCTCCTCCTACCCCAGAATTATGGCGAAGGGTAGCAGCAGCGGCTCAAAGGGCAAGGCGCGTGCGCCCAATCGCTGCCTGCCTTGCGGCAGACTGCGCCCTGCAGGGGTGCAAGCCAGCCAGCTGTTTACTGAGGCGGAGGTGGCCGCCCTTGTTTTTTTTATTCAGCGCCACCTCCCCTTGACCTTGGCAGCAG
Organism: Calotriton arnoldi; assembly: GCA_963921515.1. Lineage (NCBI taxonomy): Eukaryota > Metazoa > Chordata > Amphibia > Caudata > Salamandridae > Calotriton > Calotriton arnoldi. The sequence continues at coordinate 2,101,479 of CAWUFW010002567.1, read as the reverse complement.
GCGGCAGGCCAGGCTCCGGGTACCCGACCCAGGAGCGTCACCGCCGGTGGGCGAAGGTGCGTCGGGCAGTGTTTCGCTGCTCCGCAGTCCGGCACACCCATAACCAGCTGGCCCACCGGTGGTCAGACATCCTTGACCGGGAGCAGGACCTGTTGGACCTGCTAGGTGTCGAGGTCGTGGGGCTTGGTGAGTAGCCAATATATATATAGTAGTATAAGTATTGTGATTTGTGTATACATTTTTTACAAATAACAAGAATACTGCTGCTTACATTGCAGGTAAATTACGTTTCAAAATCTTCTGTGATTGTAGGACACAGGTGCTGGGCGGTACTCTTACTTTTTGCAACTTTGCGCTCGCTTGTCATTATTATGTAAGAGTTTACTTTAGAGAACTTCAGTTAGGTAATGCTATTGCTAGAGAGACTGTAGTCCTTCCTTTGTCCTCCTGTCAAATAGTGGTGGATGCATTTGATACTAGGTTTAGTTACTATTAGTTGATAATTTTTGAGCGGTCTGCGTGACGCATCCTCTGTCACTGAGTGCTGCTTACCCCAGTCCTTAGAACCTTTTGTAGTTTGTTTAGTGAGTGGTACTGGTAAGCTTAGCTTAGCAGTGTCAGTCAGCTGCAGAACATCAGACGCAACCAACCAACAATTTGGTGTATGCATTATGCACTTTATGCATGTGTCCTCCTTCTCATCTATGCATTTTTGATGGCAAAAAAAATGGAAATGCAGGCTTAATGAACAATTGGCCCGCCTGGAATAGGTGGGCTAGGTCAGGTGGTACTTAGGCTTAGTTAGTGTTCTGGATTTTATTTGAATCAATCAGAATGGAACACTGAATTAGTGTTCCCAAATAAGTAGACTGTCCGTGAATCCCGCAAGCCAGTAGTCGATCGGATTAGATAGGTCAATTTTATTGCAATTTTTGTTTCCTAAAACGTTTTTTGAGCGTTTTTTTAGATAATTTATTTGTTTCACAGCAATCATTAATGTTTGTGTCTTTCTTTTTCTTTATTATATCTTACATGATCACTGATGTGCAGCACCCAGGGGCAAGAAGACGGGGTCCGATTCGGCGGGACAACCACCAGAGGACCGCTCCTCTACCGAGGGCCCTGCTGCTGGTCCCAGTAAGTCCTCCAGTGGTTAATATTAACAATTATATTGCCCTAACTTTTACTGCACCTTATTTTTTCAGAACTATTCATTCTGGCTCCACTCCCTAATTCTATTTTTTACAAAAGATTCTTTGATCTTGACTTGACTATCTGTTTCTAAATTCTGGTTATCCCTGCCTCTAAGTTCTAACTGCCTCTGCTATGAATGTCTGTACTCTGTACTACTAATATTAGTCTGTCGCTAAGCTTGCCCAGTTTGCATTGCCACTCTTTATTGTACGGTTTTGAATAAAACTCAGATTGACCAATACTAATAGCTCTAGCCACTGAGTCCAGTCCTTTCGGTTGTCCTCTTCTAGGCTTCTTAATCTTGAGGCTTTGACAATTACCACAAACAAAATGCCCAACCAGATATTTGACTATTTTTGATAGGATATAGTACATACTACTTGGATTCTGCACAGCCCCATGCAGAACTATGCACAATGAAATAGGATGTTGGTGATGCGAGTTTGGAACTTGGACGTTCCTCACACCTCAGTCAGAAGTGAACCCACAATCCCCTGAACGACTAGCTATAGTGTCTCATTAGGTCCCCGAACCCCCACCCGAAGATACCCAATGATTATGATTACACAACCCAGAACATAACACCCTTTCGCTCACTCACTCGTGTAAGTCCACCACCACCACCACACCAAATACCACAGAGTCTATGTGTAAGTTCAAAAGGTTTATTTTCAACTAACAAGCTCTGTATGTATGTTGTTCTATAAAATTCAGTGTACTCCAGCCAGCTCCAACAGCAAAATGCATAAGATTAAAACAATAAACAGTGTTGCAACAAGTGCATGATCATTGATGATATATAAGACAAAAGATCTGTGCGAATTCTGGGCGACTCCTCACCGTAGAACGTAGAATTACTGGTTACATGCATCATTCATAAGCTCTGCAAATCTCTGGTTCGTAGAAGGGAATCCTCTGCCTGAGAAAAATGGTGCGTGTTATATAGTATAATGCAAGCATTTCTCAGTCCTGCCCAAAAAGTGTAACATGTTACCTATGGCTAAGCAATACGGACTAACCGAACTCCATAACAAAGTGGCTTGTTTTTCGACCTCTTGTACGCAACGCTCAGACAGTAGCTGTATGTGCTCATGTGGGCTCAAAAGGCGTCTTACTGTTACTGCACAACAAGCTGCGAGGTAACATGCGCAAAAGACATGAAGCGGAAAATGGTTGCATGGCTCAGGCTAACTTTGCAAAGAGTAGAGTATAGTATAATAATGACCCTAGGGACCATAACACTACTAGTGTCTACTGACTGTACTCTAGTACCCGATTTGGACAATTGAATGTGATTTATAATAATATGTATGTATTAACTTTTTTTTCAATCTTGCTAGTGAAAAAGAATAAATAGGGGAGGTGTACAGGCATCTAAAAATGTGTCATGTTTTTATCTAGGCGTACTAGCAACCACCAGTGGCGGCGGGGCCACCGGCGATTCTAGCCTTCCGGAGGGGGCAGGAGAAGATGCGGCACCTGCAGGAGCTACAGAGGGGGAGCCAGCAGCAGTGGCGGGCGGTGGTAAGTTATATTCATGACTTATTGACATTGCACTAGCTGGAAGGATGTGTGGACTTCACTCACTGTACTGTTGTTGAGACTTATTAGGTATGAAGTTGTAGTGAACATTATACAACGGTTAAAGAAGACACCCTTTACTTAGCATGAGCAATGCAGTAGCAATAGCATTACCAGCGTGACTTGATTAACCAATGGCCTCTTATATCTGACTCCAACTCAGCTGTGAAAGTTTTATGGAGGAGACTAAAAGTCAGATCAGATGACCTTGATGGATGTGTTGAACAAAAAGGGAAAGAAGGGTTGAAGGAGGAAGGGCGGGCGAGATTTAATATGATGACTGGCAGAGAAGGATACGTTGGAAGCATGGATAGGTGGCTGATAGGAATCAGATGCATGTGTTGTTGAAGGATGGGTGGAAGGTGAAAGAAGAATGGATGCCTGCCTGGGTGGGCGACACAGTATGGGTGGATACTGTGGATAGCAAGAATCATCAGCGGTGTTTGGGTGAAACTCAAAGCCAAGGCAAGCAACGGAGTGAGTGGACGCATGCGTTGTTGTTGGTGAAACAAAGTAAGGTTTGTGGAGAGATTAAGAAGAATGATTGACATTTACTTAGAATGGATGGATGCCTGTATGTATTCATCATAGACAGCATAGGTGGAGACTGTCACGGGATGCACAGTTTTAGGGAATGTAAAAGACACCGCGCCAGAGTAGCAAAGCCGATGTGGGGAGGGGCCGGGTGGGGGGTAGTAGTAAACAATGTATTACGCGGGCAAATACAGGTAACTTTACTGTAAACATACAAATAAATAAAGCGAATTTCATTGTGCGCACTGCACCGCCAAATGCGATGCAGTGTGCGCAACAAAATTAGTTTCATTTATTTATATGTTTACTTACCTATAATTGGCCGTAATCCATAGTTTACTACCCCCATCCTGCCCCTACCCACGTCACCGCCCGGCCGAACTCCCCGAGTCCCACCACCGACCGCTACTGACCTTATGTCGTTGTCCCATATAAAAGCAACGATCATTGGATCAGATATATAATCTGCCTTTTTGTAGTAGCCAAGGCACTGTGAAATTGAGCAATTGCCCTCCATGTAACAGAGAGAGTATGGCCAGTGCCACCCGTAATAGAAAAATACGAGCTTCCCCACCTGCAAACAGTAGTAAATCAAACTAACGTGAGTCTGCGTCATGACTCGTATGTTTGTCTTGGGTGCAAGCATAGATGACCGAGCTGGCAATGCCGGCTACAACCAGGTTATGTCATTTCGCTAAACTAGAGATAAGAAGAACACTGGTGTACTGTGTACTGGTTGGAGTCCATAGTGCTAGTATAATGCCTGAAACTCCCACAAATGTTAGAGGCCGAGGAAGTGGGAGGATAGATAGATTATTACCACAAATGTTATGTACTGTGCTTCTTGCTAGTGCTACTGTGCCATTATGTGTTGAATTAATTTTGTGTTACTGTTTAGCTAAGAGTACTGGTTACAACAATATTTTTTTTCTTTCTTGATATAGATAGTACTCCTTCCCAAGACAAACCATTGCGGAAGGAGTTGGCAGCCAGGGCCCGGCGCCGGAAACTGGAGGCCATATGCCAGGAGTACCGGCGGCTGGTGGCTCAGGCGGAGGAGGAGGAGGCGGCAGCAGCAGCTGCAGCCTCGTCCGATGCCCCGGGCCCCAGCCAGGCCACAACTCCAGCGGTACGGCGCCGCGGTCTGGTAGCCGCCCGCCGCCGCCGCAATTCGCTAGCAGCCAGCACTGCTGTCCCCCATCCTGGATGCCACTGCAGGGCATTTCGCAGGAAGATTCTCCTCCGGATGGCACGGCTAGAGGAGCAAATGGAGGAGCGGGTCAAAATACTGGTGGACAAACACCTCAAAGCCCGCCGAATTTAACATCGAGGACCCTGTTGCTTTGCCCCTTTTTATTCCTTGTTTTGGTGGGTGGGAATTGGGCGTTGGGGTTTCGGGACATTCTTTGGACTTTTTCGTTTTGGACATTGGTTGGGGTTAGGGAGAAGGGTGGGTCAGGTGTGGGATAGTTTATTTTTGTTAGGGTAATAAATTATATTTATACTTAAACATACAATGTTAATGTTTTGTGGGGGGTTACTGTTTTACGAATTAACGTCACATTGGTTTCCTTGCTGCTGCAGGGCCGCAGCCAGTGTTTGATTTAAATAATCTGCCGACGATGATGTAACACAAACAGATAGATGCGGTACCCCTCACTGAGTTATTTGTCCTACTAGTACTGTCAGTCTCTCCTCCTAGTCCATTTATACCTCCCACCAAACTTATCTTACCTGTGATTGATGATGATTACGTTCGGCACAGCGATGGCTGCATGGTTTCCAGAGAGAATGTAGAAGATGCCATGGTTGTGGTGGTAGTAGTAGAGTAGACACTGGCAGTAGCATTTGCTAAAAAATTAAAAAGAGACAGTCACTTTCCTGAGAGCGACTGTGGGAGGAGTAGTAGAACGAAGTAAAATACAGTACAGAAGAAGACTGCCAAACAAACAATATTGCAGTTGCAACTGCTAAAGTCAAATTAAACATAATGGTGGCGGGGACAGCCTAGTACAAGAAGTTACAAACTGTAGTTGTGTCGAGTGAGTCACTTAACTTAACACAATCGTAATTCGTAACCTTTACTGCTGTGTGGTAGGAGTTTGATGATTAATCCAATCAATGACGGCAATTAATTATGATGTACTACTATTAGCCGGTGACGGCTTGCACATAGACTGAGCATGGGTGGGCAAGCAGAAGAAGCTCCTCGCCCTGCCTTGCAATTGAATTAGTGTTGCTTTCACCACATCTGCCCCAGCAAGCGTGTGATCAATTGGTGTACATTTTATGTAGTCACATCACACCTCAATATAAATCACAGCCCGGGGGAAGAGGGTTAGGGTTTGATGAATGGATGGGAAGGGGGTTTGGGGAAAGGTTTGAGAATGAAAAACAGTACGCATGGACAACAAAAGCAAAGCGCAATCTTGGCAGACGACCATGATCTTATACAAAAAATCTATAAAGGGAGAAAAGGGAAATGCATGCATGATGATGAAGATAACTTGATGGTTAATGAGTAGTACTTAATAACTCCTACTAGACAATTAGACAGTACAGGGCAGCAGTATATTCTATGCAATTTGCCTTGCCTGTAATATGCCCTCAGAGACCCAAATTCCATGTTGTACTGGGCTTACTTGTAAAGATAGCAAAGACAATTAAAACACAGTTGTAGGGATCAATTAGCAAACAAACAACACACAACACACAGTCCTAATGATTGAAGAGAAAAAAGGATTCAAATTAATTAAAAGATGAATGATGAATGATACTAAAGTTACTGTATTATCATGCTCAAATTGTGGAGTTGAATCTCGTCCTTCCTCTTGGTCCTATCTTCCATGGACGCTCCGCACATCAATCTTGGTGGCCTTCCTGATGCCGATTGGTAAGGTAAATGTGAGTTGTGTCTCCCAGTATAGCAAGCACAGGGTAAAGGCCGGCCTGTAACGTCTAGATGGAAAAACAAAAGGGGTATTGAAAAATCAATGAATAAAAAAAAACATCAATTACGGTGGAGTCCAAGAAGAGAAGAGAGAACACTTTCAGAGTGAGGCGGCTTGGATATATCGTGTAGATTCTGTTTACAGCATTAAGCTACAACAACAACAGGACAGAACAGGCCCACCACAGCACCAGCCCGTGACCCAACCTCCATTTACCTTAATTTTTGACATAGCCAGACAAAAGGCATACACAGCAACTTAGCATTTTCCTAATTAAGTGACAAAATCAATGCGCCGCTGTCAGTCATCACTACACTCGACTACACACCACTACATGGACATGTAGGTCTGCTGTGTTTACTTTCTTGTTGAATTGTTGTGTTTATGTTTACCTTATGCCACTTCATGAAATGCAGTTATTCCTTGAATCATCTCCGATCCAACTGAATGACTGCGTGCAAAGATAGTATGGTCATCATCATGGTGTGGTACGTGTTGTCCAACTACAACTCAGTCTGTAGTGACTCCGATTAAGTCCATATTCCATATTAAAAAATTGCAACAGATATTGGCCTGCACCTGCAGTAGTAGGAGTACAATTTGGTTATTAAACAACAAGAAGGGAAACATTGACTGTCACTGACTTGAGTCACTTTGTAGATTAACTAGTAGAGTAGAGTTCGACTTCATGCACAACATCAACAACAAACAACAGCAATCGCTCAGAGTCTGCAAGCATCCAATGCATTCCATCATTACCTGTCTTGCTCTTCTCTTTGGCTGTCAGATCATCAGATGCCTAGTTCTGACAGTTGTTATTTTTTTTACGGGGCAGTGGCCTCATCATTACTCCAGTCCACATTCATTTTGAGTGTTAGTCGCTGTTTCGGTTTTCGTCTTATTCTTCTGTGGCACTTTGTCACAGTTTAAGTTGCTTCCCATGGTCAGCACTGTGATGATGGGCCGCGGCCTGGGTAGCGCTCATTGATGGTCATTTGAGTTTGCACAAATGTCAGCAAGTTTCTTCGAAGAGTCTCTTGTCTTTCTCTGCCAAGTACCTTCTGTCCTGACAGTGAGGACCTTTGGATGCCTGCTGAGGCTGTAGCCTTCGGACACTGATGAGTTTCGGCTCGAAAACAAAACGGAGGATAGCTATAGTCACGTTTCACTTCTTATGGAGGCGGGACTGGTAAAGGCAACATTTCTTGTACTAATGTCTGGCTTGATGGAAATGTACTTGTGCGAGACAGGAAGATGAAGCAGGACTCTGAAGAGTGGACAGTTAAATGCACAGACATCCAACTCCAATAGGGAAATAAAAAGAGAAGACGGTGGTGATGGATTTGTTGTGATTTGAACCAGAAAGACAGATACACAGACACATAAAGGAAGGAAGAAAGTAACAATTTGAAAGCCTAGTTGTCAGGGAAGAGGAGCTCGTCCTCAAACTCTGGTGGTTCGGACAGAAGTAGGTCCTGTAACGCACTATTTACGTCATCCAAGTCGCTCTCCTCTTCCTGCTGTGATTCACGTATTTTGTAATCCGGTGGTATAAAGTGCTGATTCATTTTGATCATGGTTAACCTCTCCACGCTTTGGGCCGAGAGACTGGTCCTTTTCGAAGTTACAATGGCACCAGCAGCACTGAAAACAAGCTCAGAAGAGACACTTGCGACAGGGGAAGCCAGATACTTTATCGCCAGCCTGCTGAGCACTGTCCATTGGCTTCTTTTCCCATACCAATACACCAATGGGTTTCGATCCATGAAGACCTCTGTTGGGTCATCCAGATAGGCCTGGACCATCCGCTCAATGTTCAGGGGTGCTCCGATGTGCTCGGCCTGTTTTGCCTTTGCATCAGCACTGGACTTACCATACCCCTGCTGTAGAAACCAATCAGTTGCACATTGTGCTGTGGATGATCCTGTTCTTGATGTTATTGTTGGTGTAGGTGACTGCTGGGAGGCAAATGCACTGCCCTCAGGCTCCGAAGTAGAACTTGACTCTGGATGCCCTGTAGTACTGGTTATGGCCTGGGGTGGGGGCCTGTAATTAACAGCCGTTCGCTTTCGAAAATAGTGGCTTCCTTAGCTATCAAAGTTTTGTAGTTGGCAACATCCACTTCCGAAAAAGGAATTACTGCCTTGCTGTTCAGAAATACTTTGTACCGTGGATCCAAAATTGTGGCACTAATGTAATGTGGTTGTGACAAAATTTTATTTTTAATCCTTGTATTTTCCGATAAGCGAGCGGCTAAGGTCTCCGCCAAATGATATGCGTCTTGTTTGTCATCCACACCTGCGTACGTTTCAGACACATCCTTCAGCTGTTGCTCTAGCATGTGCAACAATGGGATAGCTTGGCCCATAGTACAGTCCTCCCTGCTGACTTCACGTGTGAAGATCTCAAAAGGAAGTAGCATCTCAGTCAGGCATTTAATGAGGTCCCATTGAGCCATCTCAACGGTCATGCCTCTCACAGTAGGTTCCCCTAATCTTTGCATGACATAAGCATTGAGTGGTATGTACAGTTCAAACAGACGATCAAGCATGTAATAAGTTGAGTTCCAACGTGTTGGCACCTCCTGGATGAGCGCTTTGACTGGCATTTTATGCTCACGTTGAATGACCCTCAGCTGCTTCCGGGCTTTAAAAGAATGGCTGAAATGTGTGCATATTCTTCTGCAGGTGACCAGTAAGTTGCTGACTTTGGATTCATTTTTCAAAAAGTCTTGAACAACAATGTTAATGCAGTGTGCCAAACACGGGACCCTGAAATAGCCACCATTGCGCATGGCCAAAACTACATTACTGCCGTTGTCCGTGGCAACAAAACCAATCGTAAGCCCTCTTGGGCGCAGCCACTCAAAGACCTTGGTGTTAAACTCTTCCAAAATGTTTGCAGCAGTATGAGATTTCTCCATGGCAAACATGGCTACAGTTGCATGTTTGCGAGTGGCATGAAAAATCTCTGCAGTATCAACACCAGCAGATATCTGTTCTCTAACCCCCACAAAACAGATCCAGTGTGCAGTGATGCACATGTAATCTGTGGCTTGGCAACTGGTCCACATGTCTGTAGTCAGGTGGATACTGTGAACAGCACTCTGCTTCAAGGCCTTTCCTAGCAATTCCAGCACGTCGTGATGTAGTGCTGGAACTGCAACTCTGGCAAAATAGTAGCGGCTGGGAACATGCCATTTTGGGCAGATGGTTGACACAAATTCCAGAAAACCCACCCCTTCAACAAAAGAAAAAGGGAGAAGGTCCAGTGCTAACATTTTAGCCAGCTTCGCATTGTACAAACGTGCTATTGGGTGGTTGCGTTCGTACTGCCCCTCACCCCCAAACATGCTGATAATGGTAGGCTGCATGGTTTTCCTTTCTCTTAGGCTCAACGCACTTTTTGGTAGTGCGGACCTGGTACTTCTTGGTGTCTCCGGCTGACTCTTACTCTTGTGCCACTGAGATGTTGCTGAAGATGTGTGCAACGTTAAGACTGCACTGCTGGGGTCAGGGACACCTTGTGTACCACTACCAGAGAGAATGTCTCCCTGTCCTTCCTCTTCCACCGTGATCGGATCTTCTTCTTCTACTCCTTTATCCCCACCAACACCAATGGTTGCAGTTTTTTTCTGCCGCGAAGGTGGTCCTCCCAGCTGATCAAGTGGTGTTTTTTCAGATGGGTCATTTGGCCTCCGGTACCATAGTTTGTACCAAGCTTACCACGACTAACAGAGGTATTACAAATGGAGCATATAGCAATGTTCTCCTCCTTTTCGCTAACCGTAAAGAAGTCCCAAACTGGGGAGCTTAACTTTGGCCTCCTGCTGGAGGTGCCACTTCCAATGCCGGATGATCTGTAGGGTGTGTGTTGAATTTGACTCTGTGCTGCTGTACCACTACCTACTCCTACTGAGGTGGTGGTTGTGCTGGATGTAGGTCGCTGCCGGGCCTTTGCTAATGCAAATATGGAAGCTGTAGGTCGTGTTGGTGTTACCTGTGGAGGTATGCGTGCTACATCCCTCGCAGCGATTTTGGATAGGGTAATAATGTTGGTCTCCATCTCCTCGGGGCCGGGAGTGATGTTCGTGATGACTGGCTCGTCATCATCATCATCTTGCTGTTCTACATCGACCTCCATAAGTGTAAGGCTTTCCGGAACCTTCCTTTTCCCTAGCTTGGTCTTGGAACGTGGCTCCCTCTCAGACTCAGTTTGTGGCTTCCAAGTGGCATCTAGATCATCAGAAGGGGGCTTGGCGAAGAACTTGATGGACTACCCCTCCTTTTCCTTGCTGGGGATTTGGAAGACAATGGATCTTCTGAATGAGTGGCTTCTTCTTCTACCTCTGCATGAGGCTCAATTTCCTGAACTGCCCCTACTTCAGGAGGAACAACAACTACTATTGCGGGCGGTGGTTGCGGCTGTTGTTGTTGACCACTTATCTGCTGTGTTTCCTCCTGCGTTGATTGGGTACTACTTTGAGATAGCGATAAGTTTATCTCAGGCTCAGCATCACTGCTTTCCACCATTAGGCTGGCTACCTCTTCCACACTCATGTGCTTGGGCCTGGGTTGGTGGGTTGGGTCCACTGATGCGGAGGTGCTGCCCCCAGCTTGCCCCCGGACACCGCTGCTGCAGGCGCAATTTTTTTCTCCCAAAAAGGTATTGGCCGGCACACCAGACTTAAGTGTCACTTCCTTCTTCTGTTCCTTCTTCTTCTCAATAGCAACTTTCTTGGTACTGGAGGACCTGGTACCTGCTTTCTTTGGGCCCATCTTCTTCAGATGTCAGCAGCACTCAGTTGCAGAGATGTCTGGTCAGGTCACACGTCACGTTGTGTTGTGTGTACAGCAGCAGGATGTCTGTCTGGCAGTGCAACGGGCAATGATGAGAGACACACCTCCTCCTCAGTCTTTGTGCACCTAAAAGCAAAAAAGCCAGAACATCAGTCAAACATAGCACAAATCAAACAAATAGAATATAGAACTTAGTGTGTGGTGGCCTCAATTATTAAATTTCAGAAACTCTGTGAACAACAACACACAGTCTAGCCATTTATGAGACGTTGACAACAAGGCCAGGGCTTTCCTGGCTACTGTGTAGTGCTAGTGTACACTCTGGAAGAATAAGAATAGTAAAGAACAAAAACTAAAATGTAGTGGAGCATGTTTGGCCTAAATTTGTGCATCACGTGGGATGTATTATATAGCAGCATCAGGGAGCTGCAGCTGGCAATGGGGATGGATTTGGAAGCAGTAAGACAAGAGGAACAATGGAAAGACACGCAGGCCTATGTGGCAAAAACAGCACACTAATAACTACCACAACAAAATGGCCCCCAGAAACATGGTGACTCACAGGCACAAGGCACGGCAAACAATGAACTCAAGCAGGCCTATATATGGGCAGACAAAGGATGCCTTATAAAACACACACAGCTTTAATGCAAAAACTAAAATCCACATGGCTAAAAACACTTTTGAAAGTTAGACAACCACTACAACAACACAATTATAATTACACAGTACACACGCAAAAAGGCATTTATTTAACACACCCAAAAAGTGAAATAGTCAGACCCTCCAAAAAAACCCACATTTCGCAATTCAATTGAATCAATTCAATGCCATCCATGGCCTAAATGATGTCAAAATTCCACAGACTACACAGAAACAGTTTTATGCACCCATGGTGACTACCTCTGGGCCTACTGGCATACTGGGCCGCAAGCTTGGAGGCCTATGGCAAAAGCACAGTGGCTGGCTTTACAAAATGGCCGCCACCCACATGGCCAGGCCACCCAAAATAACAAAAAAGTGAAGACAAAGGACAGGACCAGGCAGTTGGAGACTCTGGGCAACTTCCTTCCTCTTGAAAAAAATTGTAAAACAAAAAAAAGTGACTCCTTGCTCACCAAACTACATCTAAATGACAACCTGAGGAGTTTTTTGTGCAAAATGAACTAAATCAACATTTTCGAGAAGGTTTTATGATGCTCGAGAGATATTCTTCGCCAGATTGTAAATTCTGCGTGTTCGGCATCGCGATCGTCACAAAAAGTCGTTATCGCGCGCGAAAACGTACATTGAGCGCGCAAGAAGATAAAAAGTGTAAGTCCGCGTTGTCGCGCAGTGCGGACTTGCCCAAAGTCCGCGAGCTGAACGCCCAGGGTTACCTACTGGCTGAAAAGGCCTATTTATTTAACAAACACCCAAAAATGAAATACACCCCAAAAACCACTTTTACCAATTCAATCCAATGCCATCCATGCATGCCCTACATGATGTTTAAACTTTAAATTCAACAGACACCACAGAAACATGCACCCATGGGTACCTCTGGCTCTAGTCCGGGCCTACTGGCTGAAATTCCAATCAAAGAAAAACAACTAGGCCCCTGCCGAAACTACAGGCCACAACAATACATTTTAAAAACTATGGAAATCCCCCAAAAAATGTAGGTACAAACAAGCCCCAATCAAACAAACAAGTACACCAATTCTCCAACTTACTTGTAAAATCTCAAATCCAAGAGTCCTCAAATCCAATCCAATGATATGATGCAGCAGACAGACACAAAAAGTGATCCTTCCAGCTCCAAATCCAAATGAAAGTGAACAGCACATGGACAAAACACTGGGAGGAGCCTGCTGGACAGGAACAGGAAGTTTGAGAATCAGGGGCACTTCCTTCCTCTTGGAAAAAAAGAAAAAGGACTCCTTGCTCACCAAACTACATCTCTAAATGACAACCTGAGGAGTTTTTGTGCAAAATGAACTAATTCATCATTTTCGAGAAGGTTTTATGATGCTCGAGATATATTCTTCGCCAGATTGTAGTTTCTTCGTGTTCGGGATCGCGATCTTACCAACACTGCCGCCGGAAGTCAGATCGCGCGTCCGAATGACGTGTTCGCGTTCGCACACTCTCGCGGGATCGTGCGGCCGGATTCCAAATCTCGTGGCGCCCGCGAACGGATAGGAAGTCGCGTCGGCGAACGCAGAATCACGGTAGGTCGTTACCGCGCGCGCGAGAACGTATATTGAGCGCGCGAAGAAGAAAAACAGCTACGCTACGCCGCAAATTGCGTAGTGCACGGTAACTTCGCGTTCTACGCGAATCGCGAAGTTACCAAAACTTCGCAAATTCCGCGAGCGTAGCATAGTTCACCGCCCAGGGTTATTACTGATTCCCTCTGACTCGCTACCAAATGTTCATGAGTTTTTCTCTCCAGCCCTCCTGTTTAGTGGGTCACCTACTCACAGAAGAGAAAGGCATCCATAATGCCGCCATTACAAGATCGCACAGAATTCAAAAACGAAAACTCTTCCTTGCAAAAAAGCAGAAGGGCAAAGACAGTAGCCTGAGAAAGGAGCACATGGTGACAGAATGGCACCACTTAAAAACATGAAAGTTATTGCAAAAGAAAAGAAACCGAAGTAAAGCAGCCCTTGCACCACACTGCACAGAAAACCTAACCTTTATCAAGAGTGGTGAACCCCATCAAAATGTGTGCTTTCCACAAATAACGTCTCCCGGAATCTTAACGCATGGAGCCCAAACATACTGAATGGGTGATTTCAGGCCACACGCACACTTCTGCTTGTACACAGCCTCCTGCTTCTTTGTAACCACACCCTTTCCCAACTCATCATAGGGCTGGGTTGGGTCCATGATGCTTCCTGACTCCACCTCTCCCTATCACAACTTGGAAAAAGGTGGGGGAGGTGAGGCAGTGATAATCGGCATGCAACTCTGGGAAGCACACGCTGGTTCTCATGCCACCCAGGCGCTATTTGCGCATCATCTGGGAGTGGACACCGAAGACCCCATAAGGGAAGACTAGGGCTGGAATGAATTAAGCCCTTAGGCCTCCACGATGTCTGGCACATGCCATGCGCATTAGGGCCTGTGCTAGAGAAAAGTGCCTGCCTGGCTGCCTGACCCTCACATACTGCGAGGGTCAGAGTGTGACACTGCACTTGTAAAACGGCGTTGGCTCTGCATGTAAGTTTCCCTGCTTTATGCGTCGTCTGCATTGATAACTAAATAATAATACATAGCATGTAATGTGATTATTTAACTACCAATGAGGTAGCTGGTACATAAAGCAGGAAAATTAGAGGGGCGTGTCCCTGATGCCCAAAGCAAGAAACCGCCGCTGACTGTAACTGCTGAATTTCACTGGTTTTGTACAAGTGAAATCTAAGCCTAACTTTAACGTCCCTGTAACGTTTGTTTTTTCAGTGAATTTCTAAGGTTTTTTAAAATTCTATTTCTTAACTTTAACGTCCCTGTAACCTTTGTTTTTTACAGTGAATATCTACATTTTTAAAACTTTTTAATCCTAACTGTAACTTGTCACCTTTGAGAGTGGCTGAGTGAGTGGCTGTGTAGGTCTGCCAGTGGGTCTGTGAGTGACAGTGGGAGTGTGTGTGTGGGTGTGTGAGTGCCTGTGTGTGTCTGTGAGTGGGTCTATGAGTGCCTGTGTGGGTCTGTGAGTGGGTGTGTGAGTGCCTGTGTATGTCTGTGAGTGGGTGTGTGAGTGGTGCTATGCATGTTGGGCATTTGCATACTTAGGGTATTTAAAAGGGAGAACGATGGACTCTGCTCTCACCAGGAGATGACAAGAAAAAAACCACTCATCACAGTCACTACACATCAGATTGTGCTCCAATAGATCAGCAATGAATTACACCTCGATTGAGGATATCATATCGTTTTTCAACGTGGAATACGAGAGGAAGCACACTTGCATTGCCTTCGCCAAGTCCAAGAAGTTATGATCGTTTGTGCTTTATTGAAGAGGAGCTTCAACTGGGGCGCCTGCTATGTTTATATTTGTAAGTGCCTCCTGTTGATGTTTAATTTCTGTGAAATCAGCACCAGGGCCAGAATCGAACCTCATTTTTTCCAATAAGAATGCTCAGTTTTGTCAAAAATGTCTACCCAACTGGAGTACTTTCATTTGGTTAATTATTAAGTGCTACCTTGTTGGATAAATGACTATGCATATTCTGCACTACAGCGGCGTATAGGACTATGAGGTGTGCATGTAATTTCAGCAATGTGATTGTTCCTTGAGTGTCTTCATCCGCAAATCTGTGTGATCATGAGTCCTCGACAAAAGAAGACGACAAAACTACAAAGAGGTGAATCTCCACCAAACAGGGGTACTTCCCCTTAACTAAATGGAGTGCTTCTTTGTTTGGTGGAGATGTTCTCACATTCCTCTGCATCAATGACACGCCACTAAAATAGGCTGGAAATGCGCTTGAGAGCCTTTTGCTAAGCTGTCCACCAACGTGGGAAAAGGAGGAAGACCTTTACATGCTAATAAAGAAAACTAAGAGTGGGGCCCGGCCGAAATTCAGTGGGGGCCGCGTGCCCCCCTCTCCCCAGGCTGATTTTGGTCTAGAGGACCCCATCTCTCAGGGCCCGGCCATGTCTACCTAGATGCCCTGCCCCCACCCAGGGCACCCAGTGTACATGTTGGGGGCCGCAGGGGAGCCGGAATGCCCTGCGGTCCCAGCCGGCTCCCTGCCTCCTGCGGGAGCTAGCATTGCTCTTGCACACAGGGAGCTGCTAGAAATGCAACTCCCTGTGTGCAAGAGCAAAACGTAGATCTCTTTCCCTGTCCGTATGTCTGCGGGCAGGGAAAGAGAGGAAAACTCCACTTCCAGCAAATGGGAGTGGTTTGACAGCTCCCGCGTGCTAGAATCGGAGCTTTGCTTTTGCTTGGCGGGAGCTGGCACAGCTCCCGCTAAGCAAAATCAGACAGCTATCTCCTGAGGGTGGGAACCTCGGGAGATAGCAGGAGCTGGCTATAGGGGGGTGGCGGTCCCCAGGGCCAAATATGGCTACTGAGGGGGCCCCCTCCTTTGTTCTGCATGGGCCGGTACCGGGTAGGTGGTGGTCCCCAGGGCCCTATATAGCCCGGGAGTGGGGCCGCGTTGCTCCTCTCCTTCTTTTTAAAAAACTAATTGGCCCTGGGGAGGGGTTGGTCCCCAAGGGTCCCTGCGGACCCCTTCTTTAATGTTTATAGCCCTGAGGAGGTGGTTGTCCCTGGGGCATTATTAAGCCCTTGGAGGGGGGCCCGTGCGCCTCCCTCCAATTTTTTACATAACTCTGCATGCCCCCGGGACCTCGCTCACCCGGGGGCTACAATTATAACAAGGGCGCTTGTTTTTTTTTTCTTCTCATTCACAGCAATATTCACAAATTTTGCCATGAATTAAAAAACAAATGCTTGTTTGCCCTGGCGGGGTCCTTGTGGGATCCCAGGACCAAGACTAGGGGGTTAGGGTATTCGTCCCCTGCCCCCTTTTCTATTTTTTGTGGGGTTTTCGAGTCCCAAAATTGCTGCCAACACTTCCTAGTTGAAGTGTTGCCAGCCAATCAGAGCTCTGCAGATCACTGCATGAGCTTGTCATTATTCGCGAAGGCTTCGCGGCCATAAATATACACATTTGGATTTCCTTTAATATCGCCAAAACTACTGAACGGATTTACACCAAATAACGAAAATCATGCTTTCTGGACCAAAACCTACCTTTTTCCAAATTTGGTGTGATTCCGTTCAGCGGTTCGGACTATAGTCGTGTCTAAAATCCCTATGGGAATTAGCATGGGAAACACACTTTTTTTGACCCCTCCCCCCCTTTTTCTCAGTCCCCGCTTCACAGATCACCTTGAAACTTTCCATACACAACAAGACCCAACTTGACACTTTTTGGGGGGAAATTTTGTGAAGATTCGTCAAACGGTGCCAGAGATATAGCCTAGCCAAGTCAAAAAACGCTATTCCTATGGAAACATGGTCCTAACTATAACTACCTACTGCCAGTAGGTAATTTTATATATATGTATATACACGACTGGACTCCCTTGTTATGACATTATGAAACTGTGGGAGTGTAAGAGCAGCCAGGCCTGTCATCTGAGAGGAGAGAAACTCCAGGCAGTAGATGCAGTGGTTGTTACTTTTTTCAGCCCAGTGACAAATACTAGTTGACATTGTCCAGCAGAGAGATAGTCAGTGCAAGAAACAGACTCAAAGCAGTAGTGCTCCCAGGCCTGGGCGAGGGGAACTAGGAGTCCATACTCGAGTAGATTTCCATGCAGTGCTGAATGAAGGAGAGGCGGAGGGGGTCCTCACAGAGTGGATAATTTGTGTTCTCAGTGGATAAAAAATCCCCCAAAAATGTAATGTGTTTCAAAATTGAATGGAGTATTGGTTTAATGACTGGGACGTGTGGTGCTTGCTAGTGAGTGGTGGGATGACATCACCTCACCATCCCTTCAAGGGTTCACTGGCTAATTGTGCCTTAGCATGGCCTGAGGATAGGACAGACAGCCTCCAGCTGGGACTTTTTAATGGCACTGATGCCCACCGGGAAGGCTAAGAGTCTCAGTGATCAAAAATAAGTGCCGGCAGAGCTCACCGGCATCACTGGCTCAAATTAACCACTACTAGAAACCATTTCAATATGTTGAAAAGTAAAAAGAGATCAATTTTCCTTCTTTAGTGAAAAATTCAAGGGATGAATTGAAACTAACTGTTTTGTAGGAGGTTATTGTGGTTTAGAAACTTCCAGAATACTTTGTTTCTAGCATGGCACAACAGCTTAGTTATTTGGTGCCTAGAATCTATGCGTGTGCTTAATCTTGGTGGGAGAAGATTAACTAATTGTTGTATCCTTGTTAGAAATTGGGGTCTCTAGTTGGCAGAGGTATGCACCCTGTCAATGTAGGGGCCCTTCTTTCTAGTCAGGATAAGGGGATTGTACAACTAAGATAACCCCTGCTCACTCCCTTGGTAGCTTGGCACGAGCAGTCAGGCTTATTCCAGAGGCAATGAGTAAAGTATTTGTACATAATACACACAGTAACACAGTGAAAACACTACAAATGGACACCACACCAGTTTAGAAACAAGTATCTTTATCTAAACCAAACAAGACCAAAACGACAAGCATCCACCATACACAACTTAAAATATGGCTTTTAAATGGTTTCAAGCAATTCTGTCAATAGAAATCTATGGATGCGTGATTTTTACACAAGGTACCTCAAATGCGTCAAAATCCACATGGTAAAACAGCCGCAGAGGAGAGAAGTGTTGAAAAATACAGCAATTGGTCAGTTCCTGAATCCTTGGGGAAGCGTTGCAACAGTTCTGCTGCACGCAGGAGAAGTGATGCGTTGAATCCGAAGAGTAGGGGGAAGTGATGAGTTGATTTCCCAGGTGATTCAGGTCTTCGGGTGTTGCATCGGTAAAAACACTTGCCGCACAGGTGCGATGTGTGAGAAAATGTAGGCTCTACGGGGGCTGCGTGGATTTGCGTAGACGGAGTCCGGTTATGCGTTGATTCTTTTAGCTGCACAGTGGGGCCTGCGTTGGATTCAATGTGCTCGGGCCGCGGGCATGCGCTGCGTCGATTTCTTCAGCCGCACGGGGCTGCGTCAGAAAATTCAGCCGCAAGAAGAGCGAAGCGTAAATTTTGTAGATTTCTTCAGTTCTTCACACCTTTCTGTAGCAGGAACAAACTCCAGGGGCGCAGAACTGGAATAGGCACCCCCAGGCAGGTCAGAACTCTCAGCAATGGTGTTCAAGAAGGCTGTAGGTGAAGTCTATGTGTCCCTGAGACTTTAGAACAGGAGGCCAGCACACACAAGCCCTTGGCGATTCTTCTCAAGCAGGTTTTACAGCAAAGTCCAGTCTTTGTCCTCTCTGTGGTAGAAGCAGCAACTGCAGGCTCACCCAGCACAGCAACACACAGCACAGGGTCAGTCACCTCCTAACAGCTCTTCAGCTCTTCTCCTTGGCAGAGGTTCCTCTTGATTCCAGAAGTAATCTAAAGTTCTGGGGTCTTAGGTTTAATACTTATACCCCTTTTTTCCTTTGAAGTCTTTGTCAGAAAGTTTCTCTTGCTCAGTAAAACCAGTTCTGTCCCCCTTGGTCCAGCCACATTAAAGGGGGTGGAGACAGCATTGTGCAAGGCAGCCACAGCCTATTCAGGTGGTAGTGACAACTCCTCCCACCACTTTAGCCCAGGATGGCTCATTGGCATATATATAGGGCACATCTCAGCTCCCTTTTTGTCAGTGTCTGGAATGAATGCACAAACAAGCCCCTTGCATTCTAAAACCAGATGTTGATTCCACATGCAGGCAGAGGCACAGGATGGTTACAGAGGAAAATGCCCACTTTCTAAAAGTGGCATTTTCAAACACACAATTTAAATACCAGCTTCACTAAAATATGTATTTTCTTAATTCTGAGTTCAGGGAACCTAAACTCCAAATCTCTAGCTGTTCCCAGCTGAGAGTTACATTTGCAAGATGTTACAAGGCAGCTCCAATTGTAACCTTTGGGAGAGCATGTCCTTGCAATAGTGAAAAACGAAATTGGCAGTATTTCACTATCAGGACATGCAAAACACAACAGCCCATGTCCTACCTTTCACATACACTGCACCCTGCCCATGGGGGTACCTTGGGCCTACCTTAGGGGTGACTTACAAGTAAGAAAAGGGAAGGTTAGGGCCTGGCAAGTGGATGCACTTGCCAGGTCGACAAGGCAGTTTAAAACTACCCGTGCACACACTGCAGTGGCAGGTCTGAGACATTTGATCAGCAGTGGTAAAGGGTCCAGGGTCCTAAAGCCAACAAAAACAGGTCAGAAAAAAACAGGAGAAAGGAAGCAAAACGTTTGGGGATAACCCTGCAAAAAGGGCCAGTTCCAACAATCCTATTATATCATGAGGGTATATTTGCTTAAATTATTCCCAGAGTCTTATGGAAGTGTAGACACATACATAGGAGAGGGCCACAGAGGTGTCCTCTGCATTTGTCAAATAATTTCCTTGATAATAAAATTAATTATATACCCCTTGACCCCAAATCCATTTAAGGAAGCAATCGTTTGAGCCCCAAATACTTCAACCCATTCATTCATTATTAGTCCCTTAACAGTAAGTCAGAGTCGAAAGGGTTTTCATTTTCAGAAAAGTGTTACTGTTCTACTGCCTGGTTTTGTTTATTCAGGTTGTTATGTTGTCTTTGTTATGAGGGCCAAGTGCTGTATGCTCTTTTAAAGATTCAAAGCCCACTTTGGCTGGGAGCTCCCTCTCACTTTTAACTTAACTGAACAGGTGAGGCACATTCACCCACTGAGGTTCATTGGAGAATGGAGTTTACCTACAGCTCAACTTCCGTAGTGAGACCTCATCTTAGACACCTTATTTAGGCCCACAAACTCAGCTGTCTCCAGCCCCCCTCTCTAAGCCAGTTACCGAAAAATATGGCGGCACTTGTGTACAGTCGACCAGAGTGTTACTCCTACTCTTTACAGATTTTACTTCATGAATTGACAACTTTAGCCTATCCTACTATGTTAACTTTATTCAATGGATTGCAATGAAGAATAGAATAAATACTAGAGTAATAAACCTGGATTTGGAAGAAAAATTGTCCCATATTGCAACTTTGCAAAGTTGGCATTTGTGCAAGTGGGGCTTCTGCCGGAGTCATGTCATAATTGCTTCTACTACCACTAATAAAAAATAAACACGATTAAAGCTATCATGTTGTCCCCAAGTCAGTTGCTCCATTTATTCTCTTTTCTTTGGAATTTGGTATTTGTCTTCTGTTATTCTTCATTATAAATGCTGGAGTGTAAGTACCAGGTTGCAAAGAAAGAACCCATTGTCACGACACATGAGTATAGTCCTGGGCTTTACTGTTGCCAATTCTTTGAATCAGGTCCATATGGTTAAATCAAATTTATCCTGCTGCACTTGTTTCACCTCGGACAACAGCATGGTGTAGAAGTGGTAGGTCTCATTTTGTTTAATCTTAGTCCAGCCCTTCTCTGACCTTTGAGCATTGTGATAAACAGACTTGACATGTTTCCACGGGTTAACTTTGACTCTGATCTCCTCTGTCTGGTTCCCTCCCAGTCTCCCTCTAACTCCTATAACTCTGCTCGCACCTCTAGCAAGAGATCTCTGATGCAAACAATAGCAGCAAAACAGGTATGATTTCCTGATCTAGCCATTTCCTGATCCAGTCTCTCTGTATGCTGGCTCCAACCCGTGAAAAGTATTTTGAATGAGTCTATTTGACAATGCAGGTCACATGCTCTGGGACAAAGGAGTCTAGCTGGCCTTGTTAATCCAGGAACATGGTCCTTGGGGTCCTGTCAATCAATCAATCAATCAAGTTTCTTGTAAAGCGCGACTACTCACCCGTGAAGGTCTCAAGGCTGTGGGTGTGTGGGGGGGGGAAGGAGGGGGGGGGGGAAGGAGGGGGGATCTGCGGTTCAGTCAAACAGCCAGGTCTTGAGGACCTTCCTGAATTGAGGCAGTGATGGTGATTGCCTGAAATGTAAAGACAGGGAGTTCCAAGTCTTCGCAGCGAGGTAGGAGAAGGATCTTCCTCCAGCCGAGATCTTGCAGATCGGTGTGATGGTGGCCAGGGCCAGTTGGGCAGAGCAGAGAAGTCTGGTAGGTATGTAGAAGGGGAGGTGGTGGTTGAGGTATTTATTTTATTTATTTATTTATTGACTTGTAAAGCGCCCAAATCACCCCCAAGGGGTATCTCCGCGCTAAGGAGGTGCTACAGTTAGGGCGAAAAAGAAGAAAAGATTTCAGAAGAGCTTAGTTTTAAGGAGCTTTCAAAATAGCAGATAATCTGGGAATTTCCAGAGGTGGTTGGGGAGCTGGTTCCAGTAGTAGAGGGCTAGGTAGTAGAATGCTTTCCCACCCATTGCGAGATTTCTTAAAACGTGGCACCAGGAGCAGGGATTTAGTTCCTGAACGGAGTGGTTCTGGATGGCTGGTATTGGGTAAGTTTTTCTGCTAAATAGCTAGGGCGGTTGCCGTTTAGTGTCTTGTGCACAATGCAGCAAATATTAAATCTAATCCGCTTGCAAATTGGTAGCCAGTGTAGTCCTTGTATGCAGGTCCGTCGTTGTGAAGGGCTTTTTAGGCATGCATGAGGAGCTTGAAGGTAGTTCTTTTGTTGATTGGGAGCCAGTGGAGGTCTCTCGTGTGACCGGTGGCGTGGCTGCAACAGGAGATGTTCAGGATGAGTCTGGCGGAGGCGTTCTGAATGTTCTGCAGTTTCTTTAGGAGTTTCTGGGTGGTGTCAGCATAGAGTGCATTGCTGTAGTCGAGTCTGCTGATGACGAGTGCATGGGTTATCGTTTTCCTGGACCCGGTGGGGATCTCCTTGAAAATCATCAGAAGCAGGCAGAGCATGTGGAAGCAGGAGGACGAGATGGCGTTGATTTGGCGGTTCACTGAGTGCGAGGTGTCCAGGACGGTGCCGAGGTTTCGTGCGTGATCCGTGGGTGTGTGGGGGGTTCCGAGCGCTGCGACCCACCAGGAGTCGTCAAAGGCAGAGGGGGTGGAACCCAGGATGAGGACTTCGGTCTTGTCTGAGTTGAGCTTGAGGCAGCTGTCCTTCATCCAGGTGGTGACTGCCTTCATCCCCCGCCGCGGCCTGTGCAGGTAAGAGCGGTGGGGCCCGGTGGGGGGGGGATTTCGACAGACGATGAAGAGGGAAAATTAATTATTTATTTAATTTTCCCTCGTCATCATCAGTCAAAATCCCCCCCACCCGGCCCCATCGCCCAACCACTCTTACCTGCACGGGCCGCAGCTGTTCATCCCGTTGTGGAAGATCCTCTTGGCGGCTATGACTTTGTCGGTGAGGGAGAGAATCAGCTGTGTGTTGTCGGCGTAGGAGACAATGTTGAGTCCGGGTCTTCTGACGATGGCTGCAAGTGGGGCCATGTAGATGTTAAAGAAGGGTGGGGCTCAGGGAGGAGCCCTGAGGCACTCTGCCGCTGATCTCTGTGGGTTCCGATTAGAACGGTGGAAGTCTGAATCTCTGTGTTCGGCCGATGAGGAAGGAGCAGTTCCATTCTAGGGCTTCATCGCGGATGCCGGAGTCGTGGAGTCTTGCGCAGAGGGTGTGGTGAGAGACAGTGTCGAAGGAACGGGGAACATTTATGGAAAAATGGAAATCAAACAGCCCCTTAAAACTTCAATCTGTTGGCAACATCTTCGGCTATCTTCCCTGATTTATGGGCAAATGGTCCCATCCTACTGACCATCATCATAGCAACTAAGTCTCCCACAAACTATTTCTACTGGCGTTTTAGGACTGAACGCCCTACTGAGCGCTGCCAACTAGCAACTTTACACATCTTTAGCTTTTACTAGCAATGTGTTATCTTGGTGCCAGAGACACACTCGGCAGCACACTGCCTGCTTTGAATGAATGAAAATGTATAAAGTGCAAACCCTATGCCCGAGGGCGTCTTGACGCTACAGAGATGGGTAAGACTACAGAATTGGTTAACCTTGTAGAGACTCTTGATACCTTACGGAACAAACACCGCTACTAATCCTGAGAGAACAGCCAGGCTTTCAAGGCTTTTCTAAAAGCAGATAGCAAGGGAGCAGCTTTGAGTTCCAAGGGTAGGCTATTCCAGATCAAAGCTGTGGTCCTAAAAAAGCTCTTCCCACCCCAAGTTGTTCTCCTGAAGGGAGGGACCACAAGATTCATAGCTGACCCTGATCGTAGGGTCCTCCTTCGGATATACCATTTAAGCTTCTCCTTGAACCGAGATGGCCCTAGTCCTAGTCCCTGCAATGATTTGTAGGCCAGACAAAGTGCCTTAAACCTAACACATGGTTTGACTGGAAGCCAGTGAAATGTATTAATGTCTCCTCTAGCTGATTCAAATTTAAGAATTTTAAAAAGAAATCGAGCGCTGCATTCTGCAATGTCTGAAGCTTCTTCAAAGATCCTACTGATAGATTGAGATATAGGCTATTACAGTAATCAAGCACTGAAAGTACAAGCAAGATGATTATTGTTTTTTAGAAGATCTGACGGCAAGAATTTTTCAATTTTTTTAACGAGCCTCAAGGAACAAAAGGAGGCAGATGTAACTTTGTTCACTTGATCTTTGAGCTTCAATTTCTCATCAAGCAGAAATCCTAAATTTTTCACTTTGGCTACTGGTTCTGGGAGAGAGCCTAATTCAGGGGGCCACCATTCGGGCGTCCAAAATTATGGATTATTGCCAAAAAGGATAACCTCAGCTTTCGCTGAGTTTAGCTTCAGGCAATTATTATCCATCCATTTACTAACATCACTCATGCAGGTTCTAAGGGCGTGGCCCGAGTTATTCTCGTGTTTCGCCAGTGACACCACAATTTGTGTGTCATCTGCGTAAGAGGCTAGGGAAAGACCAGATGTTTTAATGACGGTTTCCGTTCCGAGCAGCAGCGTGTAGGCAATCTGCGGGAGCCCATTCGTCCGAGTCCTGCCAATACACTTAAGTTCCTAGATTGTCATTGGCTCTGCTCTTGATGACTTTACAACTCGGGAATCCAACCATAACTTCACCCCTTTCTGCCACAGCTTGCTCTGTCCCCTGCCTTAATTTGTGCCTCCGCCAAAAAGGCCCACCCCAGTTTGTTCCTTCCCCAAGAAGGTAAGTGTTTCCACTTCCATCTCTGGTACAAATTCTTTTTTTTTAGAGAGTTGTATATAGCGTGTACTAGACCCAAAGATATCAGGTATCAGAGCGTTTTACATGAGCACCAGTTTCATTACAGATGGACACATTGATTGATTGATATTGATCTTTATTCGATTATACATGATAATCATAGAAGATAAGAACACACATTAAAAAAAAGCACATAAAACATTAAAAAACCATTATTAAACACTAACCAGATCGATTTGACCAGTTAAAAAGATCATGAACATTTAAAATCCATTTAAGATCCAGTACCCGGCCTATCATGTTCATCGTTATTACTAGGCACACATTATTTTGTTCCAGTGTAAAGGACCTTTTAAGTAGCCGATGACTGCCGTCATCACTGCCTGATCCTGCAATCACTGTAAGAATAAAAAGGCGGGGCGGAATTGAGTAAAACCCCTCTCTTTAAAAAGCGGTAAAAGGTATCTTCTACGAAGGAATTCATAATATTTACAAAATAGAACCAGGTGAATTCAAGTCTGGGGGGAACAGTCATCACAAAGACAGGTTAAAAGGGCATGGGGATCAAACTGACCCGGAGGGAAGCAAATCATCGAACGAATAGTACCCAATCGAAATTTAGAGAGTAAAGATCTGTCTCTAGGGTGCTTAACTACAGTGAGATAATTTTCGGGGCCACTAACCGTTTTAAACAACAGGAAAGATCTAAATGAATTTTTCGTAAGTGCCCGTGCATCCTTTTCCTCTTTGGCCTTGTTTAAAAAAAATTCCATTAGGAGCCTGCGGTCGCCCTTTTTGAGGGAGTTTGGCCTATCAAAGATATCCATACGGTCGAGAGAATGAGCAACCGATTTTATGTAGTGTATCCAAGGAATCTTCTGGCCATACGTGCATTCCATGCAATCTTCAATCACACTCCTATTAAACCACAGGCTCTCATTCGCCCAGACAGAGATCCATAATAACAATGGGGCCAATTTGACCTGATCCTCCACAAAATTTAACCCCAATTCCTCATGGGTAATAAATGAAGGGCTGTTTGGACCTACCCCCAGGAGTTTCCTACAGAAACGGTCCTCTTCCATCTGGATTCCCTTGGGCTTTCGATACCCCCAAATCGCCGCTCCATACGTCAGAACTGGGAGACACTTAATTTTATATATTTGTAACAGGGGCAGAATTGGCTTGTTACCTACTGACAGTGAGAATCTAAATAGAGCGCCACAGGCTTTGGTAAATTTGGAACAACGGCTAGATATACAGGGGAGCCAGTTGCTCTGGTGGTCAAATAAGATCCCCAGGTAGGGAAAAGTGGAGACCCTGGTGATGTGTTGCCCTTTAATGTCGATGGGCCTCGTCTTAGCTGACCTCCTCCCACAGACCATGTAATGTGTCTTGGAGATGTTAGTGTCCAAGTCCAGGTCGTAAATGAACATCACGAACCGGTCGACCAGGAGTTTAAGGCCGTTGGCCGTTTGAGCCATCAACACGGCATCGTCGGCATAAACCAAAGACGGGACCCTACTAGTCTTAACCCTCGGCAAATCTGCTCCAATTTTGCTCAAGCAAGTGTTCAGGCTGTTAATATATAATAAAAACAGCATTGGGGCCAGCACACATCCCTGCCTGACCCCACGCGGTAGGCTAAAGGATTCGGACGTTTCCCCCTCTGTGCTGTATCTAACCCGTGCATTTACGTCCATATGCAGAGCTCTAAGGAAGTTAATCAAGTCGGCGGACAGACCCATCTCTCCAAGGATGTCCCAGAGCTCGGATCTGTTCACCCTGTCGAAAGCGCTGCTGAGATCCATAAATGCAAGGAAGATGGATCCCTGCTTCGCCACAACGTTCCTCCCAATAATAAGATTTAGGTTCTAGCACTATTCAACAGTGCCCATCCCTTCCCTGAAACCATATTGGACTGGGCAGATGATGTCTTTTTCCCGAAGCCCAAACTTCGACGCGCTGGAGGACAATGCGCCCTACCACTTTTACTACTGAACATAGCAGAGAGATTGGTCTGTAACAGGCCGGGTCCTGCCGGTTCCCCTTCTTGAAAACGGGCACTATGGTGGCAGATTTCCAGGTCGGCGGGAGACCTAGTTGGGATACAGCATTAAGGACGTTAACCAGGACTGTAGCCCAGAGATGGGGTTCGTCCTTATAGAGGTCCATAGGTATACCATCAGGTCCCGGGACTTTGTTAGAAGGACTGCCCATGACTGCCTCATATACCTCATCAAACTCAAACTTAATCTCCAAGGGGTACAAGTTATCCCCATCAACCTGGATAGGAGCGGGGTATTTGTCCAGCGCATACACCTTTTGGTAATGTGTAACCCATACAGCTGGAGGGATGGAAGAGCCTATGTCATCGTGAACGGCCACATTAGGTTGCCTTCCATTGACCACAGCCCAGAAACCCCTGGAGTCTCTGGAGGAGGATGCAGAAACCAGCCGGTCCCAAGAAGCTTCTTTGAGCTCCCCTTTCCTCTTCCCCAGGTCAAGTTTATACACCATCCTGGCCTCCTTGATATTCTCTTTGTTACGGGGCACAGTATTTAGGACCTCCCGCAAATAATTTCCCGCGGACCTACATGTTTTGTTGAACCAGCCCGGCTTGGCGCCCCTGGGTTTGCTGGCCAAATCTCTTATGGTAGTAATAGTGGATTTGTTTAGCTGGTCGAAGGCTGCCACCACAAGAGAGGGTGATATATCCAAGGCTAACAGGGGCTCCAAGATGATAGCAATGTTTCGTGACACCACATGTTTATTCACTTTGGCCATTGGGAGATTACGCCACTTTACCCTCAAACCCTTGTCCTTGGTGGTTAGGCCAGTCAGGCCAGGGTAGGGGGTTATACCAGGGCCAAGGCCAACTTTTAGAGCTATTTCTATGGGGTTATGGTCACTGAGGGTGGTTTCGTGAACCACTCCGGGGCCAACCAAACTATCAAGAGAACGTGAAATAAAGATATAGTCTATAATGGTCCCTTGCCCCAGCCCACAAAAGTGGGTAGTTCCCTGGACAGAGTAGAGCCCCCAGGCATCACATTTCTTAACCCAGCCCTACCGAGAGCCTCCGACAGCTTCCGTCCCCTTCGGTCGGAGTTAGAGTCACTGATCTCGAGGTCTTCAAGCGCAAATGGGTTCCCTTCGTGGCGTGTGTGGCCCAGCTTAGCATTAAAGTCCCCACCTATAATTATGCTGAAGGATTTGAGATGAGCATATGATCTAAACTCAAGGCGCAATACTAGTTCGGAAAGCACCTCGATCTGGCACCCAGGGTCCCCAATGGAGTTATAAAAATTCACAAGGAAAAAGTTAAAAGCTTTGGAAATACACACCCAGAGGATCTGAATGCCACTATGTTTGACGGGGATTGGGAAAACTCTCAGATTAGCAGCAAATTTTATTAAGGTGATTAAGCCCCCGCGTGGCCGTCGGCCAAGGGAATGGGTTGCTACCACACAGAAGCTTTCATAGCCATCTGGGCCAACCGGGTCAAGAGCCCAAGTCTCCTGTAACATAATGATATCAAACTCAGAAGTAAAACTAAGCCAATTAGGATCCGCTACCTTATCCCTAATACCTGCAATATTCCAGTTTAGGATTTTTAATGGGCGCCCTGAAGCACTTGACAGTGTTGGCTCTACAGATAGTGAATTAGGGAGACCCATCTCTAAGCTTGGATGGTTGATCCCGGGAGAAGATAGAACCTGGAGTCAATCGTTTTCATCCATGGCGCTTAGAGGGTCGAATCTATTACTCACGGGGATTACCATTTGTGTAGGAGAAAGGGCTGGAAGCCTAAGGGAGCGGTGGATCAAACTATCCGTGGGGGGCCTGCAAACATCGATAAAAAAAAACCAACGGGAGGATGTTAATGCAAGCTGCCCTAATGGTTGATGATACAGAACTGTGGAGTAAGCGCTTAGCCAAGCCAGGCGACCGGCAGTTGATTACAACACAATCCCCCTGTAAGGACTTATTCATTGGTCCCACCCACCCTACCCTCCTGACAAACAATATATCATCATAATCAGTATAGTTAAAATCAAAATTGTTAGCCAGCCAATAGCATACTTTGTTTTTCAGTTGGCTAAAATTTTCGGAGTCAGTATCATATAGGCTCGGGACCCCAGCCAAGATGGCAGTGTAAGGACTACAGTCCAGCGGCAGATTTAAACATGGGAGTTGTGCGCCTGACTTAACAGGCCTGCCCACCGGCTCCCCAGGAACTGATTGGCCCACACCAGTCCCTTGATGTCTGTGCGCCGCGGCAGGTTTTCCTGCAGCTGGTATAACTGGGCGAGCCAAAGACTGAAGGGGCTGCAGACAGAGGTTGAGAGTGGAAATGGCCACTCCGTCAGTGGCTTGACCACTAGATAAAGAGTCTCGTATAGTGTCCTGACCAGGTAAGGGTCACAAATCAGCCCCTGTGCCCCTCCCAACCGAGGAGCAAACTGAGATCATGGCATCCTTAAGAGGATCAAGCCCAGAAGCTAGCTTTGTTAGAGCTGACTCTAGTAAGGATATTCTTTCAAGTAGAGGGGCAATACTTAGCTGGATCGCATCTTTGAGTTTGCCAAACAAATCTGTCCAGTCTAAGGCAGCAAGACTCAGGGGGATTGAACTGTTAGCACCGGGCTGAGAAGCAGGATGGCTGGTAGACGCGTTCGAAGGTCCCTTGGGACCCCTCGGCTTCGGTGGTTGCTTGGTTTGCCTCTTCCTTTTAGGCTGGGGGAGTTCAGGCTAGTATTTGGGATTTCCAAGACGGTGTTGTCGTGGGGTAGAGCCGCTGAGAGTGAACAAAAAGGACTCTTGTCAGGCTGGAATGTTGCACAATCCTGTGGGGCAGGCTGCGAGGGCTGCATTACCGGTCCCCCAAGAGAAAAGCTGGACCCCCCGCCCCCGCCTCCAGTGATAGCCTGCGCTCGGCCAAGTCAGTTTCTGTGGTAATGACCCCTACCGCTCTTGCCAAAAAAGAGTCCAAAGTAGTGCTGTTAGATAGTTTAATACTAGGCTCACGAGGGCCCGGCGCTTTACGCTTTCCCATTACAGTCCTGTGGTTGGCTATTTACTGAGAGGTGATTACCATGAAGTATAGCTACGTTCAAAATTCGAATGGAGGTCCAACTTGCCCAAGGAGCCAGAGCAGGATTTAAACAGGCAACAACAATAAGTAGGGAACTCACCCTGGGGGCCCAGGCTTCCGTTTTCCTCTCGCAGCTCCATGAGGGGGGCCCAGCCCAGCCTCCTCCTGGCAATGACGGTCAAGGATGGGCCCGCCCTTGGCCCGGGCTTCGCCTGGGTGCGTCCCATGCAGCGGGAGCTCCGTGTGGATTTAAGCACCTCCGGGCGCGAAGAACACTCGCCGGCGCCTTCCTGGCGCGATGTCTGCTGGGGGCAGTAGTCCCCCCGTCCATACTCCAGCAGGGCAGGACAAAAAGCAGCAGAAGGGGCTCCCGTGCAGCGGGAGCTCCGTGTGGTTTTAACCCCTTCGCTGCTAGGCCTTTTCCCCCCCTGTGCTAAGCCTTTTTTTGGCTATTTGGGGTAGTGCGCGCTTAGGCCCCTGTAACTTTTTGACCACATAAGGTATCCACGCCAAATTTGCGTCCTTTTTTCTAACATCATGGGGATTGTAAAGGTACCCAGGGTTTGTGGATTCCCCTGGAGGGGACCCATAAATTAGCCAAAATAGAGCTAAATTTGGTTTTTGGGGAAAAATGCGAAAAAGGGCTACAGATGAAAGCGTCTTGTTTTTTCCCTGCAAATGGCATCAAAAGGGGTTGTGGTGCTGAAATCACCAGCTTTCAGGACAAGCAGACTTTTGTCAGAAAACCAACTTTTTTTACACAGTTTTGGCATTTTTCTGGGACATAGTCTATTTTTGCTATTTTGTGTGCTTTCAACCTCCTTCCAGTTAATGGTAGATCTTGGAAATCCATACATTTCTGAAAAGTAGACAAAATTCTGAATTCAGCAAGGGGTCATTTGTGTAGATCCTTAAAGTTTTCCTTATAGAAACTAACAGTTAAATGAAGGAAAATTGAAAATTAGTTGAAAAAAACAGAAATTTGTGTCAACGTTTTCACCTGTAACTTCTTCTAATTATGACAGCTATTTGAAAGTAATATACCGTTATATCCGCTGGACCTTTCTGGTTGTGGGGATATATAGGACTTGTAGATTCACCAAGAACCCGACGAACCCAGAGTCAATAACTGAGCAGCATCTAGCAATGGTTTTTTATTATGTACCGGGTATATAGCAATTATTTTGGGAAAATGTATACATGGAAAAATTGTTATGAAAGACACCTATGTATTTCTGAAATGGGAACAAAATGTAGATTTTAGAAACAGTAGATATTTGCACATTTCCGAAATTGGGAGTACCACTACTAGCATGAGAATTATAGGTCATTTTTCAAAATGACTTATTTTTTACACACTGTCTTTCATTTGGAAGGCAGAAATGCATCGAAAGTCAATAGGTAATAACAGTTGCTATACAATTCTGTGTTACCCTAAGTCTCCCGATAAAAATGGTACCTCACTTGTGTGGGTAGGCCTTGTGCCCACAACAGGAAATGGCTCAAAATGCAATGTGGACGTACTACATTTTCACAATGAAAAATTACCCTTTTTTAGCAAAGTGCCTAGCTGTAGTTTTTGAACCCTAGCTCTGCGGGCACTAAGGGAAACCTAGCAAACCTATACATTTTTGAAAACTAGACACCTAGGGGAATTCAGGATGGGGTGACTTGACTGGCTCTCACCAGGTTCTGTTACCCAGAATCCCTTGCAAACCTAAAAAATTGGTAAACAAAACACATTTTCCTCACTTTTCTGTGGTGGAAAGTTCTGGAATCTGCGTGGATCCACAAAATTCCACCCACCCCGCATTCCCCAAGGTCTTCCGAAAACAATGGTACCTCACTTGTGGGGGTAGGCCTAGTGCCCGCGACAGGAAGCAGCGCAAAACACAACGTGGACGCACCACATTTTCACAGTGAAAAATGACCCTTTTTTTGCAATGTGCCTAGCTGTAGTTTTTGAACCCTAGCTCTGCCGGCACCTAGGGAAACCTTGCACACCTATACATTTTTGGAAACTAGACACCCAGGGGAATCCAGGATGGGGTGACTTGACTGCCTCCCATCAGGTTCTGTTACCCAGAATTCCTCGCAAACCTAAAAAATTGTCAAAGAAAACACATTTTCCCCACATTTCTGTTGTGGAAAGTTTTGTAATCTGCGTGGATCCACAAATTTCCACCCACCCCGCGTTCCCCAAAGTCTTACGAGAAAACTGGTACCTCACTTGTGTGGGTCGGCCTAGTGCCTGCGACAGGAAACGGCGCAAAACGCAACGTGGTCACACCTCAATTTCGCAGTGAAAAATGACCCTTTTTATGCAAAGTGCCTAGCTGTAGTTTTTTAACCCTACCTCTGCCGGCACCTAGGGAAACCTAGCAAACCTATACATTTTTGAAAACTAGACACCCAGGGGAATCCAGGATGGGGTGACTTGACTGCCTCCCACCAGGTTCTGTTACCCAGAATCTCTTGCAAACCTAAAAAATTGTCAAAACCACATTTTCCCCACATTTCTGTGGTGGAATGTTCTGGAATCTGTGTGGATCCACAAATTTCCACCCACCCCGCGTTCCCCAAAGTCTTCCGAGAAAAATGGTACCTCACTTGTGTGGGTCGGCCTAGTGCCTGCGACAGGAAACGGCGCAAAACGCAACGTGGTCACACCTCAATTTCGCAGTGAAAAATGACCCTTTTGGCAAAGTGCCTAGCTGTAGTTTTTGAACCCTACCTCTGCCGGCACCTAGGAAACCTAGCAAACCTATACATTTTTGAAAACTAGACACCCAGGGGAATCCAGGATGGGGTGACTTGACTGCCTCCCACCAGGTTCTGTTACCCAGAATCCCTTGCAAACCTAAAACATTGTCAAAAAAACCACATTTTCCCCACATTTCTGTGGTGGAAAGTTCTGGATTCTGCGTGGATCCACAAATTTCCGCCCACCCCGCATTCCCAAAGTCTTACGTGAAAAATGGTACCTCACTTGTGTGGGTCGGCCTAGTGCCCGCGACAGGAAATGGCGCAAAACG
Organism: Calotriton arnoldi; assembly: GCA_963921515.1. Taxonomy (NCBI): domain Eukaryota; kingdom Metazoa; phylum Chordata; class Amphibia; order Caudata; family Salamandridae; genus Calotriton; species Calotriton arnoldi. The sequence goes on along the minus strand of CAWUFW010002567.1, from coordinate 2,068,549 downwards.
CAACGTGGTCACACCTCAATTTCGCAGTGAAAAATGACTCTTTTTTGCAAAGTGCCTAGCTGTAGTTTTTGAACCCTACCTCTGCCGGCACCTAGGGAAACCTAGCAAACCTATACATTTTTGAAAACTAGACACCCAGGGGAATCCTGGATGGGGTGACTTGACTGCCTCCCACCAGGTTCTGTTACCCAGAATCCCTTGCAAACCTAAAAATTGTCCAAAAAACACATTTTCCCCACATTTCTGTGGTGGAAAGTTCTGGAATCTGCGTGGATCCACACATTTCCACCCACCCCGCGTCCCCCAAAGTCTTACGAGAAAAATGGCACCTCACTTGTGTGGGTCGGCCTAGTGCCTGCGACAGGAAACGGCGCAAAACACAACTTGGTCACACCTCAATTTCGCAGTGAAAAATGACCCTTCTTTGGCAAAGTGCCTAGCTGTAGTTTTTGAACCCTACCTCTGCCGGCACCTAGGGAAACCTAGCAAACCTATACATTTTTGAAAACTAGACACCCAGGGGAATCCAGGATGGGGTGACTTGACTGCCTCCCACCAGGTTCTGTTACCCAGAATCCCTTGCAAACCTAAAGAATTGTCAAAAAACACATTTTCCCCACATTTCTGTGGTGGAAAGTTCTGGAATCTGCGTGGATCCACAAATTTCCACCCACCCCGCGTTCCCCAAAGTCTTACGAGAAAAATGGTACCTCACTTGTGTGGGTCGGCCTAGTGCCTGCGACAGGAAACGGTGCAAAACTCAACTTGGTCACATCTCAATTTCGCAGTGAAAAATGACCCTTTTTTGGCAAAGTGCCTAGCTGTAGTTTTTGAACCCTACCTCTGCCGGCACCTAGGGAAACCTAGCAAACCTATACATTTTTGAAAACTAGACACCCAGGGGAATCAAGGATAGGGTGACTTGACTGCCTCCCACCAGGTTCTGTTACCCAGAATCCCTTGCAAACCTAAAATATTGTCAAAAAAAACACATTTTCCCCACATTTCTGTGGTGGAAAGTTCTGGAATCTGCGTGGATCCACAAATTTCCGCCCACCCCGCATTCCCCAAAGTCTTACGAGAAAAATGGTACCCCACTTGTGTGGGTCGGCCTAGTGCCTGCGACAGGAAATGGCGCAAAACGCAACGTGGTCACACCTCAATTTCGCAGTGAAAAATGACCCTTTTTTGGCAAAGTGCCTAGCTGTAGTTTGTGAACCCTAGCTCTGCCGGCACCTAGGGAAACCTACCATACCCACACATTTCTGAAAAGTAGACACCCGGGGGTTTCCAGGGAGGTATGGCTTCCGTGGATCCCCCAACGTTTCCTTACCCAGAATCCCCTGCAAACTTCAATTTTAGCTGAAAAAAATCACTTTTTTCACACATTTTTGTGTGGGAAAGTGTGGAATCACTGGCCTCACACAAATTTGCTACCACCCACCGTTCCCCCAGGTCTCCCGATAAAAATGGTGCCTCACTTGTGTTGGAGGCCCAAGTACCCGCGACAGGCAAGGGCCCAAAACGTAGTGAGGCGACATCAAAATTGCCTATCTCAAAACCACCTGGTTTTGCAAGGGGGGTCACCTGGGTTTTTGGCTCCGTGCTCGGCGGCCATCTAGGGAAACCTACCAAACCCACACATTTCTGAAAAGTAGACACACGGGGGCTTCCAGGGAGGTATGGCTTGCGTGGATCCCCCAACGTTTCCTTACCCAGAATCCCCTGCAAACCTCAATTTTAGCTGAATAAATCACTTTGTTCACACATTTTTGTGTGGGAAAGTGTGGCATCACTGGCCTCACACAAATTTCCTACCACCCAGCGTTCCCCCATGTCTCCCGATAAAAATGGTGCCTCACTTGTGTGGGAGGCCCAAGTACCCGCGACAGGCAAGGGCCCAAAACGTAGTGAGGCGACATCAAAATTGCCTATCTCAAAACCACCTGGTTTTGCAAGGGGGTCACCTGGGTTTTGGCCCCGTGCTCGGCGGCCATCTAGGAAACCTACCAAACCCACACATTTCTGAAAACTAGACACCCGGGGGCTTCCAAGGAGGTATGGCTTGCGTGGATCCCCCAACGTTTCCTTACCCAGAATCCCTTGCAAACCTCAATTTTAGCTGAAAAAATCACTGTCGCGGGTACTTGGGCCTCCCACACAAGTGAGGCACCATTTTTATCGGGAGACCTGGGGGAACGCTGGGTGGTAGGAAATTTGTGTGAGCCCGGTGATGCCACACTTTCCCACACAAAAATGTCTGAAAAAAGTGATTTTTTCAGCTAAAATTGAGGTTTGCAAGGGATTCTGGGTAATGAAACGTTGGGGGATCCACGCAAGCCATACCTCCTTGGAAGCCTCCGGGTGTCTAGTTTTCAGAAATGTGTGGGTTTGGTAGGTTTCCCTAGATGGCCGCCGAGCATGGGGCCGAAAACCCAGGTGACCCCCTTGCAAAACGAGGTGGTTTTGAGATAGGCAATTTTGATGTCGCCTCACTATGTTTTGGGCCCTTGCCTGTCGCGGGTACTTGGGCCTCCCACACAAGTGAGGCACCATTTTTATCAGGAGACCTGGAGGAACGCTGAGTGGTAGCAAATTTGTGTGAGGCCAGTGATGCCACACTTTCCCACACAAAAATGTCTGAAAAAAGTGATTTTTTTCAGCTAAAATTGAAGTTTGCAGGGGATTCTGGGTAAGGAAACGTTGGGGGATCCACGCAAGCCATACCTCCCTGGAAGCCCCGGGTGTCTACTTTTCAGAAATGTGTGGGTTTGGTAGGTTTCCCTAGATGGCCGCCGAGCACGGGGCCAAAACCCAGGTGACCCCCTTGCAAAACCAAATCGTTTTGACATAATTATGTGTTTATTTCTGCAGCGTGAGAATTTTAAGCACAAAATTGCAAGGAAAATGTGACAGACATTTTTAAGTTTGCAGGACATTGTGGATAAAATAACTTGTTGGAATTCACAAGAAAGACATCACCATGTACTCCCATGGGTTAACGATAATATCTACAGATGGTAGGTTATTCTTAGATGGAATGTACACCTTGGCAGAGAGACTAAAAAGACAAAGATTCCTGCACAGCCATCTATTCCTCAAACACACACACATACTGGTTGGATTTGGCACGAGGGCGAGTGATGGTTCAGTATATAAAATTTTATTAACAAGAGATTTCACAAAAATGAAATGCACTGTCAATAATTAAATGCACAAAAACTGAACCAGTGACTCGCAGCTCGTGAGCTGTAAAGCCACGGCAAGGCACCAACCATTTTACAGGCCATTCACACACCTTTCATACGTGATACACACAAGACCATTCACACCACCAGGCACAAAACCAACACATCACAACATTCGCAAAAAGGGACAAGGTACACCCTGCTTCAGAAAGACAAAAAGACAAATATTACTGCACAGCCATCTAATCCTCAAGCACACACACATACTGGTTGGATTTGGCACGAGGGTGAGTGATGGTTCAGTATATACAATTGTATTAGCAAGTGATTTCTCAAAAATGAAATGCACTGTTAATAATTGAAAGGACGAGAAACTGAACCATTGACTCACAGCTTGTGAGCTGTAAAGCCACGACAAGGCACCAACCTCTTTACAGGCCATTCATACACCTTTCATACGTGTGACACATACAAAACATTCACACCGCCAGCCGCGGGCCCATCACATTACAACACTCACACCAGCAGACAGCGCCATTCAAGGGCCCATCACTTTCACACGCCCACATTCCTGACACAGCAACTACACAAACTGATGGATTGCATGGAGTGGCGCTCAGCTAGCAGTGTGTGTAGTGACCAGCAGCAAGTCACTACTCACACACCGCCAGCCGAGCGCCAGTCCACGCACAACACCAGCCAAGCGCCAATCCACGCACACCGCCAGCCAAGCGCCAATCCACGCACACCGCCAGCCAAGCGCCAGTCCATGCACACCGCCAGCCAAGCGCCAGTCCACGCACACCGCCAGCCAAGCGCCAGTCCACGCACACTGCCAGCCAAGCTCCAGTGCACGCACAACACCAGCCAAGCGCCAATCCACGCACACCGCCAGCCAAGCACCAGTCAACGCACACCGCCAGCCAAGCGCCAGTCCACGCACACCGCCAGCCAAGCGCCAGTCCACGCACACCGCCATCACATTTAGGATTTCTTTATACAAAAAAAACACAAACAAATTGCAAATAGATACAAATCTACTAACACAAAATCTGAAACTAAATACATTGCACTAATGCCAACCTTGAAACAGAATACAAATTTTTAAACAATACAGACCAGGCAGTTCACTTTACCACTCATGGTTGCTCCCAAAAATTCTTTTGCGTGTGGTACGCTCTAAAACAAGCAGGCACACACAGCCCAGGGTTAGAAGGACACCCGGGGCAGAAAAGACGAGTCTCCTTCCGCAAACCTCTTCGCCAACAGACTCTACATCTCCTAGTGGGAAAGTCCTTTGAAGATGTGGGAGGAATGTAATCAGGAAAGTGGCGATCTTTCAATCGAGCCACATCCTCCACCACTCCAAATCTAGGAACACTTGCCTGTTCCACAAGAACAAGGCTAGCTATCACAGAGTGCTGAAACTGAAGAAATGTCAACTTTGACGCAGGAGAACACTCCTTGAACACAATAAAAGCATTGAAAGTTGCTAAGTTGAAGAAATGGATGGCCAACTTCTTATACCAAACATAAGCCTTGCGAATAGCAGTGTAAGGTTCCAACCTCTGATCTACTCTGTCAACACCACCCATGTGCTTATTGTAGTCTAGAATGCACACAGGTTTGCGCACTTCAGCAACCTGACCCCAAACAGGCACAGGTGAAGTACTCTCATCATGGATAGTAGTCAGCATGTACACATCCCTCCTGTCCACAAATTTCACAGCTAGTAGTTCATCACTACGCAAGGAACTGCACTGACCCCTCTGAAGTTTTTGCAAACAAGCTCTTTCGGATAACCTTTGCGGTTAGAGCGGATTGTGCCACATGCAAAAGTGTCCACTTTAAACAATTCCTTAAATAATTGCACAGCAGTGTAGAAGTTATCAAGGTACAAATGGTGGCCTCTGTTAAACAGTCTTCTAGCAAGATCCCACACAATTTTCTCTGAAACTCCAAAAGTGGACGGACAACCTGGGGGTCAATAGTGGAATCTCTACCAGTGTACACACGAAAATTAAAAACATATCCTGTCCTACTCTCAGCCAACATATACAGCTTAATTCCATAGCGTGCCCTCTTACTAGGGATGTACTGCCTAAAAACCAAACGACCCTTGAACAAGACCAAAGACTCATCAATAGATATTTCTTTCCATGGAGTATAGATCTCTGAAAATCGATCTACAAAGTGATCAAGAACAGGCCGAATCTTAAAAAGACGGTCACAGTCAGGGTAAATACGTGGCAACGCCAAAGAATTATCAACAAAATGCAGCATACGTAGCAAAAGTAAATACCGATCACGAGTCATAACTGCAGGAAATATGGCTGTTGCCATCAAGGGGCTGGTAGACCAATATGAAGCCAGGTTCGGCTTCCTTATCAAACCCATCAATAAAGTCAAACCCAAAAACTTCTTAATCTCTTCCAGATTTGTGGGAGTCCACCGGGTAGCTCTAGAGTAAGGCCTAAGTTTGTCACTGTTGTCCCTCAAAAACTGTTCAGCATACAAATTAGTCTGCTCAACAATCTCACCCAAAAATACATCATCCATAAACAACTGAAAAAACTGTATAGGCAAATAATGTTCACAATCCCTCTACACCCTGCATCACCGCTAAAGGCAGGCAACACCGGCTGCACCATGTTTGGATCAACCCAGAGTCCAGCACTTCCAGTAGGAAGCCTAGCAGCCTCAGGCTGCAATCCAGATGCCTCTTGCACCATCGGCACAGCAGTATCCTCCTCTAAAACAGGCACTTCATCCGCACTGAGAGTAGCTTCATCCACACCGAGAGTAGCTTCATCCGCACTGAGAGTACCTTCATCATCCGATGATTCCATGTGGAGAGAAACTCACTGCCAGAATCTTCCCCTCCCTCCTCTCCCTCAGACGCACTGTCAGTCTCATAATCCTGCTCAGAGGAAGATTCAAGAAGCATACCAACCACCTGCTGAGCAGTCATTCTACGGCTAGCCATAATGATTACTAATAAAGGTAACTTGTCAAACAAGTCAACAACAACAAACACTTTGTAAAATAAGTAATAAACAAAATGCACCTTTATCAGAAATACCTATACACTCCAAAACAATACCACTCACTTGCCAGAAGCAGCTAAACTCACCACCACCTACTCTGCACAGGCACAGTATGGATCAACAATATCCCACTAAAAAGAAAGAGAAAGAAGATTACACATAAGACAATGCAAAACACATCGCAAAGATTTTCATGCTCAAAACACTAACTGAATATGCTGCCATTATGACACCACTTACAAAAAATTCATTCATACATTACAATATTACTCATTTGGAGTAAATACAACAAAAATGTTTTCTTACCAAAAAATGCAACTACGCAAAACTGCAGAACAACCACTGTCGAAACCGCAAACAGGAATCAAAAGCTTTACACTAGATTAAAAGGAGAAAAAACATTACAATCACATATGCAAATAATGCACCAGTCCACACACAGTCCACCAGCCAAGCTAAGGGGTAGGTGGGCCTAAGAGTATAAATTAAATATTCACCCCCGTAAAAGGGGAGCAACCCTTGACCTTGAGGCCACCCCCAAAACAAAAAATTCAAAAACTCTGGTGTCTAGTGGCTTCTGCCCGGGCAGATGGGCCTAAAAACATACTGCTACTCTGCCGCCCAAAGAGGGCAGAAATGGCCACAATCATCCTCCCATAAAGGGGAGCGACCCATGTCCAAGGGGCCGCTCCCCAACATAAAAAAAAACCCTGGTGGCCTACTGGCCCTACAAAAAAAAAAAAAAATCATGCGATCTGCCCTTCAGGGTGATACCAAAGGGGATGATGGACGGAGCGCTTGAGCAAATCTAACACTCACCCCCAGTCAACTGGTCTGGGTTTAATCCATCATCATTCTTTAGCTCACTCCAACACCCCAGTTCAGACATGGCCATATGCAAATCAGTCTGACCCTGTGCGCTTTGATCGCCCTAAGTTGGCAGGGTATGCCCAGACGTGGGTCCCTTGCTCACTTTGCCACTGGACTCAAGCTAGCCTGGCTGATTAGCCAGAAACCGGTCCCAGGATGGTTGTTTCCGGGCCAGGGAAGACATGGCTTGGCAGTTCGGGCTGGACTGTTCCCATGAGGCACAGGGTCAGACTGATTTGCATATGGCCATGTCTGAACTGGGCTGGTGGAGTGAGCTAAAGCATGATGATGGATTAAACCCAGATCAGTTGACTGGGGGTGAGTGTACATTTATTCTATTGGCCCAGTGGGCCGATTTTATTTAATAACATTTAAATCTGCACCCCCAGGGGGCAGACAAAGCCAACATTTATGCCCCCAAAGGGAGTGACCCTTGCCCAAGGGGCCACTCCCACTACATTTACTCTATTGGCCCAGTGGGCCGAATACATTTTTAAAATGTAAATCTGCTCCCAGGGGGCAGACAAGGCCAAAATGTATGCCCCCAACAGGGAGCGACCCTTGCCTAAGGGGCCGCTCCCCCAAACAAAACCTAACATCATGGGCATACTAAAAGGCCCCCAAAGGGAGTGACCCTTGCCCAAGGGGCCACTCCCCAGTGCATTTATTACATTGGCCCAGTGGGCCGATTTTTTTATATAAAATAATATTCTGGCCCCCCAGGGGGCAGACAAAGCCTAGAGTGATGCCTCCAAAGGGGAGCGACCCTTGCCTAAGGGGCCGCTCCCCAACCAACAAAACACTGGCAAATGTAAAAAAAAAAAAAAAATCCCTGGCGCTAGTGGACTTTTAAGAAGCACTGGTGCAGAAGAGAGATCCATGGATGTAAACATGAACACATCAGAATATCAAGTACACATTTCTGTTTATACCTCAACATGCACCTCTCTAAGATTTATGAAAGGCCAGCCTAGTACCAGTGATTAGAGTCCAAAATAACTTCCTCTCACCCAGCAGGGGTGTTTAAGCATCCACGTTCACTTCTCCATGTGCAGTAGAGGGCAACAAATTCAACCATTCTGTGTCATATCTGCCCCTCTTACCTAACCAAGATGTATGAACGTCCCACTCACCACATTGTTTCCAACATAACTCTTGTAGACATCCTGAATGTTCCCCAATCCTCCTTGCAACATGGCATCACCCATCTATGGTGTTTAAGGCCAGTATTCTCTTTCTGAACCGGGATGCACACAATCAAACAGGGCAAAGTGTGTCAACTGGCTCTTCTTACACCCCCTACACCTCCTGGTTTTATACATCTATCCTCACTCACCACTTTCCAGCTGATGAGAGGAGGAAGCCCTCCCACTCACCCATTTATATTGGCTGTATTTGAGAAGCCATACTAAGTAGCCGAAAACCTATTTATGCCTGCCTCCTTGGTTATTTAAGATATTGCCAATATCTTCATTAGCCCAAGCATCGGATTGGCAGATCAGGGAACTAACTCTTCATGGTGGGCTGCTTCTAGGGTGAAAAAAATCTGACAGCAATTTAGATTATTCTATCACATAATGTTGCCAAATGCAAATTAATGTTCTCAGAGGCAGGGGATGGAATACTGAACCAGAAAATCACCAATATGCATGTTTGATGCCAGCCCTTTTACAATGCAGGGTGTAAAATCATTTGCAAACGCAAAATTGAATCATAAATTCAGAAATAAACAAGGACTGGCAAAGCCAACAGTTTTTGCCTTGGCATTCGTGAAGTTTGTGTATTTTTTTTTTTTGTGCAAACATATGCAATATTAAAAGAAATGAGTAACCATAGACAAAATATAAAAGTAAAGCACATGTCCAGCATCCCAGGTACTCCAGACCTGGGAGTGAAGTGTAGTAATTTTCAGTGGCCGTGTGCGTATAATCAGGAAAATGGTGTCACTCACAGTACAAGGCAGCCATAGATGAGAAGGCTGACTCTTATTGTATGCAGTGGTGGGCGGAAGCAAAATGTGAACAACACTTGAGCAAACCAGTGGATGAAGGGGTCTCACCAAAAGCCTCCATATATATGTATTTATGTATGCATATTTATTATGATTTGTTTGGGGAAAAATCTATGCTGGCAAGATAGGCCAGACCTAAAAACGATAAGGCGTGCTTGTGTGGATGCCCTGGGTGAAGAGCCTCTGGCTCTTTTACTGATTATGATAGTTTGTGAATTGTGCGTGAGATAACGCCAACACCCCCCACTTCAAGCTGTGATTAGGTCAGTAGCCTCTAAGCCGCATAAGGGACTGTTTCCTTTCTTGGCCTTTGTGGCTTCCAACACCCTGGAAGAAGGAAAGTGTGACTCTAAAGAATAGCTATTGTGAGGTGCGCGTGTAGCTGGCTCCTGATGGGAGCGGCAGGGAACAGGATCCTCCATTGTGCCAGTTCCTTGAACGTCACTCTGCATGGGTGGGAAGGGAGCAGTGTGCAGACTAGTCGTCTGCAGCAGATTCTTTGGCTACAGCAATACTTGTAAAAGTCTCAAAGGCCGCCCTTTACTCTCGCTGCCTCCCACCAACTCGAAAACATTTATTTGCAAAATTCCAAGTGGGATTGCAGTTGTAATAAAACCAAAAGAATTGAGAACTTGGAATGTGTATAAACCCCTGGACGTGGATACAGCAAAAGTCATGGGCGGAGTAAGTTAGTTCACAAAACATTTTACGCTCAATGACATCATAGGGATAATCCTTGTCTAGTGCTTAATTTGTAAAATTAAATAAGTGCAAAGGCCCAAAGTTTTGCTCAGTATGCCACACCTGGTGCTATTAAAAAAATATGCGAAATCTGCCCCCAGGAGCAGACAAACCCAAAAAACATTGCCCCCATGAGGAGCGACCCTTGCCCTAAGGGGCCGCTCCCCAAACAGTAGTCAATTGCACATATAAAAAAAAAAATCCCTGGCGTCCAGTGGGCATTCCTGCTGCACGATCGCACGATCGTGCAGCAGGAATGCACAAAGAGGCATCGAGGAAAGGAAAACCCTTTCCTTTCCCCCGATGCCTCTTCGCTTAAATCCCCCTCCCCAGCCCCAAAGCGTACCTGTTTGTTCCCCGACGCGCTGGAAGCAAATGGCTTCCTGTGCGTCGGGAACAAAGGAAACCTCCAATGACGTCAGCGCGCCTCGCGCGCTGGCGTCATTGATGACGCTGAGGGCGCGGGGGAGGCAGGGGAAGGTCTTCCCCTGCTTTCCCCGGTACAAACACTGGGATCGACCGCCCACGGGGAGCGCCAGCGCTTCCCCGTGGGTGGGTGTCATGACGAGCTGGACTCGTCATGAGCACACGGCGACTGTGTGCCATGACGAGTCCAGCTCGTCATGAGCACACAAGGGGTTAAGCGCCTCCGGGCGCGTAGAACACTCGCCGGTGCCTTCCTGGCGCGATGTCTGCTGGGGCAGTAGTCCCCCCGTCCGTACTCCAGCAGGGCAGAAAGGCAGGACAAAAAGCAGCAGAAGGTGCTCCCGCACAGCGGGAGCTCCGTGTGGATTTAAGCGCCTCCAGGCATGAAGAACATTCGCCAGCGCCTTCCTGGCGCGATGCTTGCTGGGGGCAGTAGTCCCCCCCGTCCGTACTCCAGCAGGGCAGAAAGGCAGGACAAAAAGCAGCAGAAGGGGCTTTTTTGTTAGGCACAGGGAGATTAAGTGATTTACCCAGAATCACAGGATGTTGAGCGTCATTGCCGAGGCTCGACCCCGTTCCCCAGTTTGGAGGTCGACCGCTCTAGCAGTAAGGCTACATCCTCTCCCCAAATAAGAACACAAATGGCCTATACCCAGGAGCTCCCCTGTTTCCTACTATGCAAATTGAAAAGGATCTAAAACACCACAGCAAGGCTATTATTACACCTCCATCCATGGGAAAACATGTCACCAATGCTTCATAAATTAAAATGGCTATCAATAGCAAGACTGTCTTCCTTTAAGGCACTGTGCATCACTCACAGAGCCATCCAAGAAAAAGGTCCATGCTACATGCAAGCTAAATTCTACAGTAATGCCCAGAACATGATTCTTTGCTCAAGCACCTCGTCTTAGTATTACCTCCTACAGGAAAGTGGTCATAGATGAAGATTATTCTCAGTGCAAGTGACATAGCTTTGGAGCTCCTTGCCAACAAAGATATGAAGTATACAATACCATCTAAAGTTCTACAAAGTAGTTAGGACCTGTTTTTTTCCTGAAATAGGGATGCAGAACCAAACTACATTCACAGTTCAAAAACATTAACAGCCTCAACGTCAGAACAAAACAATGTGTGCTCTCCCGGACAGACATGGATCCAAGGTCAGTTCCAGGAAAAGCCTCAGAAACAACCATAATTTGTCACCACCATAGCGGACTGTAATAAGTGCAGTTATCAAAATAGACTTATTCTTCTCTAGGTGGTCCTAAAGACAATACCTGTTTGTGACTGCCAGTAATCAGAGCAGACTGGAACATACCTCCAACCCTAGATTTTACTCGCTGAAACAATAATACCAGAACAACCTGTAATAGGGAAAGCTATAGGACATGCCTAAAATTTCAGATAACGACCACCAATCCTCTAAGACAATCCACACAATACCGAGAGGTTATGTCTCCAATGCACAAAGAGGTCTGCCACCCGTCAGTACAACTGCAAAACATTGTGATTTACAACTATAATACAAACAGCTGGTACCTGGATGACATTAGTATAGTCCATCCCTGCAGGGCCCAATCTACTCCCCGCCAGACCAGATTCAAAACTGAAAACCCTAAAGCACTTTAATACCATGATAAACTGCATCCGGGAGACTAATGCATTTTATCCTAGTCAATCTCACACCTCTTTCCCTCTAGTCCTCTCCAAGATTATAAAGAATAGTGGCCCCTAACTCCCATCAGAGAGCACAGTAAATGGGTTGATGGTTCAGCAGTCACTCATATTGAAAAAAAGAAAACACTCAAGGGGGACATGCAAAATAACTCAAAGCAGCCTACTAACCTACCACCACTCTAACTCTCACTTTTTCAGGGACGTATCTTGGTCAATACAATTGGGGGAAGGAGGAGCATGAGCCTGAGATTTCCCAACAATCACCCTGTTGTAGGTAAAATAAAACATGATTGAACAATCAGGACAATCAGGGGTGACTGTGTATCAACGGGGATAGGGGGCATCCTTGCCTCATCCCCCTCTGGAGTTTAAAAACTGGTGATCGTCCCCCACTTACTGTCACTTGCGCCAGGGGTTCTGAGTATTGGAGTCAGACCCATGCTAAAAATTTGCTTTCGAATCACAGTCTTTCTAAGACTGTGAATAAGAAGGGCCATTCTATCATATCGAACACCTTTCTAGCATCTAGTGACCTTACAACAGCCTCTTTCCTATTACTCTCGGCTCTTGCCAGCACTCGGTGAAGGCGCCTTAGGTTGAGTGTGGTATTTCTACCCAGCATGAATCCTGACTGATCGGATGGATCAACATATGTAGCAGTGGTGTCAGGGGAGTCGCCAGTACTTTCCCAAAGATCTTCACTTCTGCATTCAGCAGAGATATTGGTCTGTATGATGCACAGTCTTCTGGTGGTTTACCGTCTTTGTGTATTACTACAATATTAGCCAGTCTTTGATTTTTGGGCAGCATCCCAGCTTTGACGCATTTCTGAAACATCCGCAGTAGATACGGGGCCATTGTGGATGCTTTTAACTTGTATAGTTCAATCAGTAGGCCGCTTGGGCCAATTGCTTTTCCGGCTTTCAATGCCCTAATGGCCTGCAACACTTCACTTTGGGTAAGCTCCAATTCTAAACTATCTCTGTCTGTCGCTTTGAGGGAGGGCACCTTAACAGTGGACAACAGGTCACGAGCCTACGCCTGGGTAATCTGTGCTGATGGTGCATATAATTGTCTATAGTATGGTGCAAAGATGTCCGCTATCCCCTGTCGGTCTCTAATTGATTCCCCCTTACCTGAAGTGATTTCAAACACCCATCTGGAAGCTTGTTCTCTTCTGTCTAGCCATGACAGCAGCTTGCCTGCTTTGTCGCCAGTCTCATAGAGTTGGTGCATGGTCGTGCGGTGCTGTGCTCCGGCTTTCTCCTCGGCTATATCCCTATATTCTTTTTGCTTAATTTGTAGCCTGTGCTGTCCCTCCGGGATGTCCGACAGTAGTAGTTCAAATTCTAATTTCTGAATCTACTCTTCCACTATCTTCAGTTGCTTTTCCTTCTCTTTTTTATGACTGGATATTGAAGAGACTCCCTGACCTCTGATTACTACCTTGTAGGCCTCCCATAGCATTTGGGCCGTCTCTACCAACCCTTCATTCTCCTCAAAGTAATTAGCTGTCGCTTTCAACAGGTCCTCCCTAATAGATGAGATTTTGAGGTACCATGGATTAAGTGACATTCGATGTCCCCTGTTTGAGGGCACTTCCCCATAGGATGTACTAAGTGGAGAGTGGTCAGAGATACCTCTGGGAGGCAGGTCATCTCCCCAAACATTGAGAGCTGCTCAGCCAATCCGAATATATAGTCTATGCGGGATAAACATCTGTGAGCACCGGAATCGAAGGTATACTGGCGGGTTGATGGATTACGTATTCGCTATACATCAACTAGGCCGATCGCCGACAAAAACTCCACCAGGGACTGCCCTGGAATATCTCTCTGTCTGGCTGGCTAGCAGTCGATTTCTCCATTCAGGCCGCGTTACAATCACCCCCAATGAGCAACTCCCCCTGTGGCAAACCAACTATGTGCGAACCTAGGTCAGCGAGTGTGGGGAGTGTAATCTTGGGGGATGTAGAGAGACATGATGTTTAAGAGCTGGCCTTCCCAGTGCCCTGACAATGTTACAAAACGTGCATGTGGGTCGTGCATGACTTTCTGCATCATGAATGGAAAGGAATTGCACAATAAGATACCTACTCCCTCAGGAATCTCTAGTATAGCCTGCATGGGCAACTAGCTATAGCCCCATCTATTAAGTGCACAGTAGGAAGTCCCTTGTATGTGAGTTTCCTGCAACAAGGAAATGTCAGGCGCTTATTGCTTAAGGTATTGTAGTACCACCCTTTTTTGATTTTATCTCCTAGACCGTTTACATTCCAAGAGAGAATTTTAAAGTGGTTGGGGTGTTTATCCCTACTCAATTTACAGTGTGTCTATTATGTTTAGAAATTGAACCAAGGGTACAATGATCTCGTGGGAGCCAACAGCCCCCGTGTACTGCTCGGGGGTAATTGGGCAGACGGAAGCTTCTCAGACTTCCATGGCGTAGAGTGAGATATGTCCTGTCTTGTGACTTTCAATTGTTTGAGACATGCATCGTGTTTTACTGTCCTTCTTAACCCTATTGTGTACCTACAAAACCTCATAATCCAATTAAAGAAACTTCCCCTCTCCTCCCCCGTCCCTGCTTCACTGCACTGTGGACTTAAAACTGCCCACCCCCTCCCCAACTGTGCAGAGTGCCTATGTACCCCATCCCTAATTTCTTGAAGTTGGGGAGCGTGACCCAGTCGGCCTCCCACCACCGGAGCCCCTGCCCCCAAGCATGCAGTAAGTTTACCACTCTATTATGGCTTAGTTGAGTTCAGCAAGACCCTGGACCATCCCCGCCACCGTCCATCGAGTTACAGTTCAAGGTGGCAAGTTATTTCGGTCCGGCTTATTCTCCTCCGCTAGTAGTTCCTCTGGTGATCTTGGGAGATTCTGTGACTACAAAATATACACTATCTGTCTGACGTATTGAGCCACTTCTTGTAAAATGCTTCAACCCCATCTTGCATCAGTTCTCATCGGAAATGGCTGAAAAGTCTATGAAGGCCAACCGTTGGTAGACCCTTCTTCGTCTGTCGCCGACCTCCCGTTCTGTTGTCCTCCCAGTTGTCACCGTTCCTTTTCACTTTTCTGTCAGTGGGGGTTGTATGGATTATTTCCAGGCTTCCTCCAGCCATCCAGCCATTCCCAGGCATCTTCAGGGGAATCAAAGAACCATGTCTTCCCTTCCGCCACCACCCAGAGGTTGGCGGGAGACAGCATTGCGTATTTCAGTTCTTTCTCGCGAAGCCACTTTTTAACTTCGAGGAAGGAGCATCGCATCTTCTGGACTTGAACCGTGAAAACCGGAAAAAAGGTTATAGTAGCATTGTCATATTTTAATGGAGGGACTGAACGAGCAGTTTGCAAAATTACATCCCTGTCTCTGTAATTAAAAATCCTCGCCAGGATGGAGCCGGGAGGGCACCCCGGGTCTCGGTGGGCCTCCTGCTACCCGATGTGCCCATTCCACTGAGAAATAATTAGGGAGACCCCGGGGTTGTAGATGTTTTGTAATAAGATCTTCAACAAATAAGTCCGTTGACGGGCCCTCAGCCCTCTCTGGCACCCCCAAAATTTGAACATTATTTCTGCGTGCGCGCCCTTCATAGTCTTCTAATCTTGCCTCCAGGGCCGCCGTTGTAGTTTGGAGATTTTCCACATGAACTTCAAGCACTTTGGTGTATGACTGGAGCGTGGTTATAGAGTCTTCAGTGGCTTTCACCCGGTCTCCCAAGCACCGAAGGTATGCGTGCATCAGCGCTACCTCAGAGGCAACCATATCAATCTTACTTTCAAGTGCTGAGTGCACTCCTTAGATTGCTGTCATTATATTTTGTAGTGTGAGGCCTCCTTCCTCAGTCACCATCTTTTGGTTCTGGTCATCACCCCCCTCAGCCAGGGTCTCCCCCATGAGATGTGTAAATGTTTCTATTTTAGTTTGGTGCGTCATCTTGGCTCCCTTGTGTCTTGCCATCTTGCTGTTAGTTGGGCTGTGTCCACGCCTTTTGCACCTCACCAGCCGGCTTCTTTATCTACCTCTACCAACTGGGCCACTCGCCTTTATCTTATCACGTTGGTCCAAGGGCTGGTAACACAGTCTCGGGCTGCCAGCTGTCTGCTTGTCTCTTATGGAGCCTTGACGCAGGGACTCCGATGTCAGTCAATGCGTACCTTACGTGTGGCTTTTCATCAGTATTCTTGCTTCTTTTACGACTTGCGCCCAGGACGTATTCTGTGTCTATCCGAGCCTCTGCCGCAAGCGCCTCACTATCTTCTCTTTCGGCAGTAGTATTAGGTTGCTGGCTGTTTGTTTGTCGCTAGTAAAACCCTGACCAAGGGACTCTGACGCCAGTCCGTGCGCTCCTCACGCGCGGCACCTCCGCAAGGCTCGTGATTTTACTGCTCTGCGCCTCTCGTGTCTGTCCGCCTCGCTGTCCAACACCACGCCTCACTACCTTCTCTGGCAGCAGGAGTACCAGAACTTATCTTAGTGCTGAGTCGATTGGCGGCTCTCACTCTGTCATGTCCTCACCGCGGCTGTGGAGCCTTCCCTTTCTGATGAGACAGCTCCTCCACACTCCATCTCGCTGCCTCCCTCTCACTCGAAGCCGGACCCCAATCACGACCGCCGCCGACACCTCTTCCCCGTCCCAGCTTCCAGGTTGGTCGTCACCAGTTGCAGTCTCGCTTCCACCACACCACGTCACTGCTAATCTTGATCGGAGCGGCCGCCCCGCAGCGTGTCTGCCTCTTCGGCTTTCGGGTAGGTTGATTTGTGGCGCACCACTTTCACTGCTTCAGGAGCTGGTCTCACCGCCTCCGCTCACCCGCTAGGCCGCACCTCCTCGCGGCGGCCCCTTCCGTCTGTTCTGCAGGAGCGAGCAATCACTGGGCTCCCAAACGTCGTTCATACATTCCGCGCGTTGTCGGGACCTTCCGACCGTAGCTTGTCGCGTGGCAGATGGATATCTCTTATGGATATTTGGGGGTTTCGGCTGTGTAGGAGAGTAGGATCTGCTTCACATGGGTACCCCCACTTTTTGCTGATGCTTCACTGTTTTTCGACCTTAGTCTGGCTGGGGCCCTGCTAATCAGAACCCCAGCCTAGCTGCTTCCTCTCTAAAATGGTTTCCATGTGCCTTAGGCACATCTCTGATTGGAATCTGGAGTGCCCTTATAAGTCCCTAGTATATGGTATACTATGTACCCAGGGCATAGGTACCTCAGAGGCCTACCAGGGGCTGCAGCATGTATTATGCCACCCCTGGAAGGCCATCCAAACTGACACCACAGGTCTGCTACTGCAGCCTGGGTAAGGTGGTGCATGCACCCCTTACTGTGATATAGGTTACCTATATCACTATATACATACACACATATAAACCTATAAGTCACTCCTATGGCAGGCCTTATCAATCCTGAAGGCAGAGTGCGTGGTTCCTATGTGAGAGGGTGCCCCTGCATGAGCAGGGCCCCTCTGTAGCGTTCGGAGACCCTTCTCTGATGCTGTTTGTAGTGCAGCCTGACCATATACTCTTAAGCGCATTATAACCTCGCGTTAAATGCTAACTTTGGAATGGCTGCACCGAAACATGTCGTGTTTGGTGTCAAACATCTTGGAATCCTACCCCCCGCCAATTCTGGCGGCGGGGGTAGCATTCCACCCTTCTAGAGGAGAGACATGTTAACCCTGGCCTGGCCGGTAACTTCTTTCTAAAGCCCTGGCATCACAAAATGGATGCTGCTGCCACAGACACAAGTCTGGCCTCCTGCTGCTGGACGAAACTCCGGCAGGGGAGGCCTGGACAATAGGTTTCCTGTCCCAGGGAGGTGTGACCACCTCCCCAGACAGGATAGTGTGTATTGGGGCTGGGCGGGAGCACTTTCGGGTGCTTTGAAGTCCTGCACTGGGGGCACACTTGGTGTCCCTGTGCATACCCCAGTTCAAACCGGATCAGGGGCTTGCAGCCCCTGCTTTGGCGCGAACTGGACAAAGGGAAAGGGGTGTAGCCACCCCTCTGCCCTGACCCACCCATAGGTGGGGCCACAGAGTAAGTCCAACCCCTAAACTTAGTATAAGTATAGGAACCCAGTCCTTAGGACTTTAGATTATCCCTGGATGAAACTCTGACACAGAATCCTGGACCTTCGACGCTCTACTCAAGACTAGAGGACAGAAGAATCTCCCTTGGGGTCAAGGAGTGACTCCCCTGCTTGGCAGGCACCAAAGAAGCAATTGTCCGGTCTGCATCGCCTAAGCTCCCGTCGGACGCCGAAGTCTTTGCATCACCAGAGGTGGATTTCCAGACTTCCCGAGGCTGCCCTGAGTCCCCAGCAAAGCTGAGGCCCGTAGCTGTCGTGGGTAACGTGGAACCGTGACCCCTGGACACCGCACGCATTTGCTAGTGCATCCTCTTCTGGGTCTCCCACGAAGTCGTGCTTTGGGCTCCGAGTAGCTCTAGCCTCCAGCACCAACTGCACCGAAGATCACTGGCCTCCACTCCACGAGTGTCCTGTGAGCCAGCTCCACGTGCACCGTCTCGAGGCTCCTTTGCGGTCGCTAGCCCGTTGGCTAGTAGCCCTTCACGAAGGCCAATCCTTTTCTTCTTGGGCTCCCTGGTTGCTCCAGGCTTGCCCTCACTTACCCTTGCTGGGTGAGTTCCTCAGACCTTGCTGGTCTGCATCATCGTCAATCTTCATCTACATCGAGACTTGCCGTTGCCAAGGCTTGTTGGGTCCAATACGGTCGCCGACACCTCAGCACTCGACAGACATCATGTACCAGCCCGAATCCTGCTCCTGGTTGCCGACAACGCCTCCTGGACCTCGTGGCTGAAGAGTCAAGACGACCGTCAACCTACCTGAAGCACTCGACATCGGTGGGCATCTGCTCATCGCCTTCCTGGTCACTTGCTAGTGACCCAGACTCTGTCCCCTCTGCTTTCAGGTTCTTCAGATCTCCGATCCACTCTTGGATCCACCCGGACACTTTCCACTTGGTCGCCAGCAGCACTTTGCAGCAGATCGCCATTCAAATCGACGACGAAACCCGACCCCGAAAGGCACCTATGCACCCGGCTTCCCTGGGTGAGGTAACAAGAGTACTCCGATGCTCCCGTGGGTAGAGACTCTAGAATGACCTAGTTCTCAAAGGGTTTGCTCCAAGTCCTTCTTTAAGTGTCCCTTTTCTTTAATTTCCAAACCGCGACTTTCTCCATAGAAGTTAACGGCGTTTCACGGCTGTGTATTTACACTGCACGCGTCACCCGTGGGTCCCCTGTGTCACTACCTTGGGTGGTTCCTTGTGGTCCAAGCACTTCTAGAGGCTCTAGGCCTAGTGTCTAGCTCAGTCGTGGTTCTTATACCACTTTATTGGTATATGGTTTGGTACGCCCCTAGGGCCCAAACGTGTATTTGTGCTATTACTGTGTTTAATTAACTTATAACTTATGTACTTCGAACTCTAGCCTCATAAAGAGACTAGAGGGGTGTGTTTAGTAATAAATACATATATTTTGAATATATACCTGGTGTGGTGCTCTTTCATTTGATCACTCAAGAGATTATAGACTGGTAAAACAAGCTGCTTTACATTCCTTCAAGACTTAGCCTGAAGGCTGCTCTCCATAGCTACCACTAGGATAGCTTTCAATAAGATTGTCTTTAACCTATCTCCAATAAGGGGTTGTTTGGACTGGTGCAAGGTGCCCACTATAATTAGTGGACAGCATATGCCAGGCCAACTTCTCACATTGGTGTGCAGCGTGTGGGATTCCAGCTTGCTATTGTTTTGCCAGATAATCTCAATTGAATTGATCAACTGAAAACCACTAAAGGTACCTAAGGTACATATAAATTAAGCTTAGTATACAGTAAGTTCTACTGAACTTAGAGTTGTGTGTCAAGGGATAGCACACCCTTTCTACAACTCAAGAGAGTTTAGTAGGCCACACTAGAGTAGGTAGTGCATACACCACACCTCACTAGTGATGTCTTCAAAGCCAGGACCCAGTGAGTCCTTGCCAGAAGCCCCTGGGCTTCTTCCCTCCAAGTATGATACACTCCCATTCTTGGAATTGAGAGCATTATGCAATTTGAGGAAACTGAAGACAGGTCAAAGCCCCACCACCCAACATCTGAGAGAGATGTTAGAGGCTTATGATCTCAGCAGGCCCTTAGGGACTGAAGGGTAGGAGAAGAGGGTGGGGCAGAAGATGAGGATGGGGCCAGGGGTAGCAACACCCCCAGCCCCCCCTCTGGAACTGACCAGGAGGGTGACAATGACCCTGACCTGGAAACCCCAATTCCTCCTGTGGATGAGGAGGAGGCTCAGGATGACCTCCACTTTGTCCCCCCAGGAAGGATTGTGAGTGTGCCCAGAAGGTCTAGATCTCTGTCTCAGGAGTCTAACCACTCTGGCACCTCAATAGGGACCTCTGTCTCCTCTCATAGGAGGGAATCCTCTCATAAGAGGAGAAAGAGGCTGATTCAATATGAGGAAGCTCAGCTTGAACTCAGAAAACAGCAACTGGCTATAGACAGGGAGTCCCTAGATCTCTACAGAGAGAGAAGAAAGTTGGGACTAGAGTCCCATGGTGGCAGCCATGTCCCTAGAGATAGGGAAAGGTCTTATGACCATAGAAACCTGAGCAAGATTGTCCCTCCCTACCAGAGTGGGGATGACATCCACAAATGGATAACTGCTCTAGAGAGGGCCTGTAAAGTACAGAAGGTCCCTCAGGAGCAGTGGGCAGCAATCTTGTGGCTCTCCTTTGCAGACAAAGGTAGAGACAAGCTCCTCACTGTAAGAGAAGAGGATGCTGATAATTACAAGATCTTGAAGAGTGCTCTTATTGATGGGTTTGGCCTAACAACTGAACAATACAGGTTGAAGTTCAGAGATGCCCAAAAAGCACAGACTCAAGACTGGGTAGACTATGTGGATTGTTCTGCTAAGGCTCTGGAAGGCTGGTTGATGGGCAGTAAGGTGTGTGACTTCACAGGATTGTACAATCTGATAATGAGGGAGCAGATTCTTAATAACTGTCAAAATCAGCTGTTGCATCAGTACCTGGTGGACTCTGATCTGACCTCTCCCCAAGAATTGGGAAAGAAGGCAGACAAATGGGTCAGAACCAGGGTGAGGCAGAAGGTACAGAACCAAGGTGGTGACCCTAAGAAGCAAGATTCTAAGAACTCTGATAAGGGTGGGGAGAAGGGTAAAGATCAAAAGTCTTCACCAGGCCCCCAAAAATCTTCTTCAGGTGGGGATTCACAGTCTACCAAAGGGAAAGGCCAAAGAAAACCATGGTGCAAGGTCTGTAAGCAAAAGACCCACTGGACCAGTGATTGCACCAAGTCCAAAGACTCAAGTCCAGCCCCCACCAATGCCCCTAAGGCACCTGTTCCCCCTAGTACAGTTACAGTTGGTGGTGGGAGTACTACAGCCAAGGGTTTAGTAGGGTTGACCCTGGGTACTGAGATGGGCTCTGACCTAGTCAGAGAACTCACTCAGGCTGTGTTAGTCTGTGATGGAGGCATGGATGTGACCTCCTCTGTGAGTCCCAGTAATCTGGGCAAGTACAGACAACAACCTTTAATCAATGGACGAGAGGCTTTGGCATTTAGGGACACAGGGGCAAGTGTCACCATGGTGACACAAGACCTTGTGAATCCTGGGCAAGTTATACTTGGTGAGATGTACCAAGTGACCAATGCTAGCAATGTCAGAACAGACCATACTCTGGCAGTTGTTAACTTCTCCTGGGGAGGGGTAACTGGCCTTAAGAAGGTTGTGGTAAGTGCAGACCTACCAGTCGAATGCTTGCTTGGCAATGACTTAGAAACTTCAGCTTGGGCAGAAGTGGAGCTCAGGACCCATGCAGAAATGCTGGGGATCCCTGCAGATGTGTTTGCTGTGACCAGGTCACAAGCCAAAATGTCTAGCACTGAACAGGCCTTGGATTCTGGAATAATGGACCAAGTGCTTTCCAAGAGGAGGAGTAGTAGGGTAAAGGCAGTGCCTTCCCCTTGGCTCAGAAGGAAGATCAGTCCCTTGAGGGGGATGATCTCAGGCCTGAGGAAGGAACTGTCCCAGAGGAGCTTGAACCTGACCAGGTTGAGTTCTTGGGGACAGGGGGACCTTCCAGGGCAGATCTGAGCCAGGAGCAGCAGAGCTGCCCCTCTCTTGAACCCCTCAGACAGCAAGCTGCTGCTGAGGCTGCTGGGAAAGCTAGTGGTACCCATACTGTGTATTGGGATGATGGACTCTTGTACTCAGAGTGTAGAGACCCCAAGCCTGGTGCTACCAGGAGGTTGGTTATACCTCTGAAGTTCAGGGGCTTCCTATTGACCCTAGCCCATGATATTCCCTTAGCAGGTCACCTGGGTCAGAACAAGACTTGGGACAGAATTGTCCCTCACTTTCACTGGCCCCACATGTCTGAAGACACCAAGGAGTTTTGTCGCTCCTGTGTAACCTGCCAGGCCAGTGGCAAGGCAGGTGGCACTACAAAGGCCCCCTGATACCACTACCTGTGGTGGGGGTTCCCTTTGAAAGGGTGGGGATTGACATTGTTGGTCCCATGGATCCCCAAACAGCATCTGGGCACAGGTTTATCCTGGTGGTAGTGGATCATGCCACCAGGTACCCAGAGGCTATTCCCCTTACGACCACTACAGCGCCTGTGGTGGCCAGGGCCCTCCTGGGAATTTTCTCAAGAGTGGGCTTTCCTAAGGAGGTAGTATCAGACAGGGGTGCTAACTTTATGTCTGGATACTTAAAAGCAATGTGGAAGGAGTGTGGAGTGACTTACAAGTTCACCACACCCTATCACCCACAATGCAATGGTTTAGTTGAGAGATTCAACAAAACCTTGAAGGGCATGATTAAAGGGCTCCCAGAAAAGCTTAGGCGAAGATGGGACATACTCTTGCCCTGCCTTTTATTTGCATATAGGGAGGTGCCTCAGAAGGGGTTGGTTACAGCCCTTTTGAACTTTTGTTTGGCCACCCTGTCAGGGGTCCACTGTGCTTGGTGAAGGAAGGATGGGAGTTACCTCTCAAGCCCCCAAAGCAAGACATAGTGGACTATGTACTTGGTCTCCGCTCCCGGATGGCTGAGTATATGAAAAAGGCAACTAAAAACCTTGAGGCTAGCCAGGAACTTCAAAAGGCCTGGCATGACCAAAAGGCTGTGCTGACTGTTTACCAGCCAGGACAGAAGGTGTGGGTGTTGGAGCCAGTGGCCCCAGCAGCTCTCCAAGACAAATGGAGTGGACCCCACACTATTGTTGAGCAGAAGGGTGAGGTTACCTACTTAGTAGACCTAGGAACACCCAGGAGTCCCCACAGGGTTCTCCATGTCAACAGGTTAAAACCATATGTGGACAGGGCAGACATGGGCTTGCTCATGGCTACTGATGAAGGGCAGGAGGAAGAGAGTGACCCACTCCCTGACCTGCTCTCACAGAACCCTGACGATGGGTCAGTAGATGGTGTAGCCTTGGCAGGCAGCCTCACTACCCAACAGCAAACTGATTGTAGACAGGTGCTCAATCAGTTTAGACACATGTTTTCACTGACACCCAGTCAGACCACCTGGTGCACTCATGAAGTGGACACTGGGGACAGTCTGCCTATTAAAAATAAGATTTATAGGCAACCTGACCATGTCAGGGACTGTATCAGGACTGAAGTCCAGAAAATGTTGGATTTGGGAGTTATTGAACCCTCAGATAGCCCTTGGGCTAGTCCAGTGGTCCTTGTGCCAAAACCTCACACCAGTGGTGGAAAAAGAGAGATGAGGTTTTGTGTGGACTATAGGGGTCTCAATGCAGTCACTAGGACTGATGCCCATCCAATACCAAGGGCAGATGAGCTAATAGACACTTTGGCCTCAGCCAAGTATCTAAGCACATTTGACTTGACAGCTGGCTACTGGCAGATCAGGCTAGCTGATGCTGCAAAGCCAAAAACAGCATTCTCAACCCCTAGTGGGCATTATCAATTTGTGGTGATGCCCTTTGGTCTGAAGAATGCACCTGCCACTTTTCAGAGGTTGGTGAATACAGTCTTCACAGGTCTGGAAGCCTATAGTGCAGCATATCTAGATGATATTGCTGTCTTTAGCTCCACCTGGGAGGATCACCTGGTCCACCTCAGGAATGTTTTACAGGCCCTGCAAAAGGCAGGCCTGACTATCAAGGCCACCATGTGCCAGATAGGGCAGAGTCAGGTTGTGTACCTGGGCCACCTTGTGGGTGGAGGCCAGGTTCAACCCTTGCAGAGCAAGATCCAGACTATCATGGACTGGACTGCTCCAACTACCCAGACTCAGGTGAGAGCCTTCTTAGGCCTGACTGGGTACTATAGGAGATTTGTCAAGGGGTATGGATCAATAGTGACACCCCTGAATGACTTAACTTCCAAGAAAATGCCCAAAAGGTTCAGTGGACAGTTAGCTGTCAAAAGGCATTTGATGACCTGAAGCAGGCCATGTGCACTGCTCCCATTCTACAGAGTCCTGATTACTCCAAGAAGTTCATTGTTCAAACTGATGCATCTGAATTGGGGGTAGGGGCTGTACTGTCACAATTGAATGAAGAAGGTCAGGATCAGCCAGTAGCTTTCATTAGCAGAAGGCTGACCCCTAGAGAGAAACGTTGGTCAGCCATTGAGAGGGAGGCCTTTGCTGTGGTCTGGGCTCTGAAGAAGTTGAGGCCATACTTGTTTGGTACTCACTTCCTTGTTCAAACAGACCATAAGCCCCTCTTATGGCTAAAACAAATGAAGGGTGAAAACCCCAAACTGCTTAGGTGGTCCATTTCCCTACAGGGGATGGACTTCACAGTGGAACATAGACCTGGGAGTAACCATGCCAATGCAGATGGACTCTCTAGGTACTTCCACTTAGAACATGAAGACTTAACTGGGCAAGGTTAGTTTAATGTCCCTACGTTTGGGGGGGTTGTGTAGGAGAGTAGGATCTGCTTCACATGGGTACCCCCACTTTTTGCTGATGCTTCACTGTTTTTCGACCTTAGTCTGGCTGGGGCCCTGCTAATCAGAACCCCAGCCTAGCTGCTTCCTCTCTAAAATGGTTTCCATGTGCCTTAGGCACATCTCTGATTGGAATCTGGAGTGCCCTTATAAGTCCCTAGTATATGGTATACTATGTACCCAGGGCATAGGTACCTCAGAGGCCTACCAGGGGCTGCAGCATGTATTATGCCACCCCTGGAAGGCCATCCAAACTGACACCACAGGTCTGCTACTGCAGCCTGGGTAAGGTGGTGCATGCACCCCTTACTGTGATATAGGTTACCTATATCACTATATACATACACACATATAAACCTATAAGTCACTCCTATGGCAGGCCTTATCAATCCTGAAGGCAGAGTGCGTGGTTCCTATGTGAGAGGGTGCCCCTGCATGAGCAGGGCCCCTCTGCAGCGTTCGGAGACCCTTCTCTGATGCTGTTTGTAGTGCAGCCTGACCATATACTCTTAAGCGCATTATAACCTCGCGTGAAATGCTAACTTTGGAATGGCTGCACCGAAACATGTCGTGTTTGGTGTCAAACATCTTGGAATCCTACCCCCCGCCAATTCTGGCGGCGGGGAGTAGCATTCCACCCTTCTAGAGGGAGAGACATGTTAACCCTGGCCTGGCCGGTAACTTCTTTCTAAAGCCCTGGCATCACAAAATGGATGCTGCTGCCACAGACACAAGTCTGGCCTCCTGCTGCTGGACGAAACTCCGGCAGGGGAGGCCTGGACAATAGGTTTCCTGTCCTAGGGAGGTGTGACCACCTCCCCAGACAGGATAGTGTGTATTGGGGTGGGCGGGAGCACTTTCGGGTGCTTTGAAGTCCTGCACTGGGGGCACACTTGGTGTCCCTGTGCATACCCCAGTTCAAACCGGATCAGGGGCTTGCAGCCCCTGCTTTGGCGCGAACTGGACAAAGGGAAAGGGGTGTAGCCACCCCTCTGCCCTGACCCACCCATAGGTGTGGCCACAGAGTAAGTCCAACCCCTAAACTTAGTATAAGTATAGGACCCCAGTCCTTAGGACTTTAGATTATCCCTGGACGAAACTCTGACACAGAATCCTGGACCTTCGACGCTCTACTCAAGACTAGAGGACAGAAGAATCTCCCTTGGGGTCAAGGAGTGACTCCCCTGCTTGGCAGGCACCAAAGAAGCAATTGTCCGGTCTGCATCGCCTAAGCTCCCATCGGACGCCGAAGTCTTTGCATCACCAGAGGTGGATTTTCAGACTTCCCCGATGCTGCCCTGAGTCCCCAGCAAAGCTGAGGCCCGTAGCTGTCGTGGGTAACGTGGAACCGTGACCCCTGGACACCGCACGCATTTGCTAGTGCATCCTCTTCTGGGTCTCCCACGAAGTCGTGCTTTGGGCTCCAAGTAGCCCTAGCCTCCAGCACCAACTGCACCGAAGATCACTGGCCTCCACTCCACGAGTGTCCTGTGAGCCAGCTCCACGTGCACCGTCTCGAGGCTCCTTCGCGGTCACTAGCCCATTGGCTAGTAGCCCTTCACGAAGGCCAATCCTTTTCTTCTTGGGCTCCCTGGTTGCTCCAGGCTTGCCCTCACTTACCCTTGCTGGGTGAGTTCCTCAGACCTTGCTGGTCTGCATCATCGTCAATCTTCATCTACATCGAGACTTGCCGTTGCCAAGGCTTGTTGGGTCCAATCCGGTCGCCGACACCTCAGCACTCGACAAACATCATGTACCAGCCCGAATCCTGCTCCTGGTTGCCGACAACGCCTCCTGGACCTCGTGGCTGAAGAGTCAAGATGACCGTCAACCTACCTGAAGCACTCGACATCGGTGGGCATCTGCTCATCGCCTTCCTGGTCACTGGCTAGTGACCCAGACTCTGTCCCCTCTGCTTTCAGGTTCTTCAGATCTCCGATCCACTCTTGGATCCACCCGGACACTTTCCACTTGGTCGCCAGCAGCACTTTGCAGCAGATCGCCATTCAAATCGACGACGAAACCCGACCCCGAAAGGCACCTATGTACCCGGCTTCCCTGGGTGAGGTAACAAGAGTACTCCGGTGCTCCCGTGGGTAGAGACTCTAGAACGACCTAGTTCTCAAAGGGTTTGCTCCAAGTCCTTCTTTAAGTGTTCCTTTTCTTTAATTTCCAAACCGCGACTTTCTCCATAGAAGTTAACGGCGTTTCGCGGCTGTGTATTTACACTGCACGCGTCCCCCGTGGGTCCCCTGTGTCACTACCTTGGGTGGTTCCTTGTGGTCCAAGCACTTCTAGAGGCTCTAGGCCTAGTGTCTAGCTCAGTCGTGGTTCTTATACCACTTTATTGGTATATGGTTTGGTACGCCCCTAGGGCCCAAACGTGTATTTGTGCTATTACTGTGTTTAAATAACTTATAACTTATGTACTTCGAACTCTAGCCTCACAAAGAGACTAGAGGGGTGTGTTTAGTAATAAATACATATATTTTGAATATATACCTGGTGTGGTGCTCTTTCATTTGATCACTCAAGAGATTATAGACTGGTAAAACAAGCTGCTTTACATTCCTTCAAGACTTAGCCTGAAGGCTGCTCTCCATAGCTACCACTAGGATAGCTTTCAATAAGGTTGTCTTTAACCTATCTCCAATAAGGGGTTGTTTGGACTGGTGCAAGGTGCCCACTATAATTAGTGGACAGCATATGCCAGGCCAACTTCTCACAGGCGGGTGTTTGCCGGAGCTCACTTAGGGTGTGGCCATTTTGGTTGGCTGCTAGCCACACCCCCCACCAGAGTTATCTTACAATTAATATTATTCCCCCAGATTTGCTGGACACACAAAGATCTCTTCAGCAGGTGCATTAACCCCATAAGATATTTTAAAATGCAGCCTTTTTTTACCAACTAAGCAATAATAGATTTACTGTCACGTTTGTCCTTGTTGCCAATTTCTTCATGGCAGACTTTAAAAAAATTAAATGTATAAGTTGATTGTCATACTCTGTTTTTATGACTCTGCCCCTCATGGCTCCACCCTCTTTCCATTGCCCCACCTTGACCCCCAATATATGGGTTACCAGAGTACAGTTTTAAGTTTCGCCTGCACAGCGCTTGCGCTGTGCTTGTGAAATCTATTGTAGTTAACATAAATCTTAAAAGGGGCTTACATACCGCCCTTCCTTTTCATTTGTTCGTGTGTATTGGTTGTAGCATACCATTCCCTGCTGTTCGCTGTGTTTTCTTCCTATCAGTGTCCCAAGGCCGAAGTACTCCTTTCAATGCACTTGAACTTCTTTGTTATTTTAATTACGAGTGAGCACACTGCTTTTTTCGACCTACTTCTTGGTGACCGTGCTGCTTACAGAATTTAAATGTAACATTTCTTTGGTGCAAGTTCTTTGTATATGTTCATATCTGCAGGCATGGGAAGATTATGTGATTTGCTTACAGGATTTTGAGCCGATGCCAATACTTGAACCTGGTTCTCCAGCTCTAAAGTCAGCAGCTCTGGCCGCAATGCCACATCCTCTCCCCTCTCTCCGAGCCTTGCTTTATTTACCTGTCTGAATGGAGGGGGCTTTAAGCAAATCAAGCAGAGGTGTAGCAAGGATGTCATCTGCCCTTAATACACTTCGTTCAACTGCATCATAGGACGCACATTCATTTCAGTGGATTTGCAAATTGCCTAACAAGTAAACATTATTTTATCTTCAATTACTCTAAGGCGTTTATAACATCTATCCCCAAGGCAAGACTTCTACAATGGCTACATCTTGCGACTTTTAGAACTTGAAAACAACTTGGAGATTTGGTGTCATTTGAATATGGGAAAATGAGTTTACAGCTCTGTCCCTTTTCAAAATGCACTTTGTGCGAGCAGCATCCATCAACAAGGGCTTTTTCTTCTTGCTTCCCCCATCGTCTTTGCTTCCTCATCGTTGGTGCTTGCACTCCTCTCTCCCTGACCCCCCCATGGCCTCCGCTCCCCCTCTCTCCAAGATGGAACTCAACCTTTCTCGCAGATTTGCTTTCAGCAGCAGCAGGATCTTGCTGTGAGTGCCAAGGAAGGCTGCTTTACTCCTTTATTATGCAACGCCCCTTCAAACCATATCACACCCCTTTCAAACTCTTTACCTACCCCACCCTAGCTGTTACACAGTGCTAAAAACCAAGAGATACCACTGCAAAACTCCACAAACAGCATGTTGTTGTTTAAAAAAACACAATTTACAGTCTGCAGCAAGTAGTTTGATTTCACCACATTTTCTGAGGTTTGCCATGTGAAGGAGGGGTAATTTGTATGGGTTTATAATGAGTTAAACTCTCTTGCTTGCAGTTTAGTAAAATGCACTATGCTCTTTACATGAGCACCAGTTACATTACACATTCATTTTTTTGTAGTCGCGGGAAGATTAAATGATTTGTCCAGAATCACAGGATGTTGAGCTGACACCAAGGGGCAGATTTACAAGCCCCTTGTGCCATTTTTGCGTCATTTTTGCCATGTTAAAAATGACGCAAAAGTGGCGCAAGGGCCTTGTAAATAAGCCCCCAAGACTTTAACCGTGGTTCCCAGGTCCGAAGTCAGCAGCTCTGACTGCTACACAACCTCCTCTTCTCATTTCTTTAGTGTGCTTTCTGGGACAGAGCCAAGAGCACAGAATTCCCTCCAGAAGCTCACTTAGCCTCTTCACTTGTGTTGCTTGTTTGCATTTCCTAACAAGCACTCCTTACGAGTGAATCTGTAAGCCATCTCACTCCTTCCCGTGTCTTGCAACCTCCTCTTGGGTCACACCTCATTGCTTCCCCCTGCACTTTATTTATTTCTGTTTCCACAGATACTGCTCCCATCTTTTTGACATCATTCACCCCATCCAATAAACTAATCTCTGGGGCTTTTAAATCATTTCCCTTCAGACTACGGGGATGAACATTAAGTCCTCTGTGCAGAGGCACACAAAGGACCCCCATAGCATGACTCAGCATTTATTGCTGCGAATCATCTATCTAGTCAGAGCAATGTGTAGCCAGGAACACGCCACACAGTCTCACCAAATCTCGGTCCCTGGCCTCATCTGCATTCACACTAAAGAGCCAGGGGCTGACATGAGCTGCCGATTGATCGAGGAAAACGGTAATCACTGCTCTTTGTAACATGGAGAACCGCTGGGTCTGGTAAATGCTGTGTAACATCAGACAAGCCAAGGGGACGCATATATGGATTTTTTCTGGCGAATGCAATACAACCAGGCTTATGATTTTAAGTATTTTGTTTCATTTCTATTGTATTAATTCTTTCTGTGTAGCGCCAGTACAGCTAGACTGGTGCTTCAGAGTGCTTAGGGGACAGCCATTAACATTTTGAGATGTGAATCGCCAAACACACAGCTATTAACATGTAGTGCTGTAAATGGGTTCTCTGTAAGGTTGTGTGGTGATATCCTTGCAAAGTTTGAGATCTGCTGCGTGCACTAGGTAAATTTACAAAATATTAGGATCAATATCTGTCGGATACAAAAGGCCCATTTTTTATTAAATTTGCATGTGCTGTAACAGCAGAGAAGCCTGATGCCACTCTTAGGTGGTTGATAAAGAACATGGAAGAGATGGTGCACTGACTCATTTGAAACCCATGGCCTCTACTCCCCCTCCTTCCAAAATGAACCCAACTCTTTTGCCAGATTTGCTTTCAGCAGCGGCAGGATCTTGCTGCAAGTGCCAAGGAAGGCTGCTTTACACCTTTATTATGCAGCGCTCCTTTTGAACCAAATCACACCTCTTTCAAACTGATTACTGTTTACCTAGTCCACTCGAGCTGTAACACAGCGCTAAAAACCAAGGGACACCACTGCAAAACTCCACAAACAGCCTGTCGTTGTTTAAAAAAACACAATTTACAGCCTGCAGCAAGTAGTTTGATTTCACCACGTTTTATGTGGTTTGTTGTGTGAGGGAGGGTAATTGCTATGTGTTTATAATGAGTTAAATTCTCATGCTTCCTGTTTAGTAAAATGTACTTCACATGAGCGCAAGTTACATTACACATTCATTTTTTTGTAGTCGTGGGGAGATTAAATGATTCGCCCAGAATCACGGGATGTTGATCCAACACAGAGACTTGAACCATGGTACCTGGGTCCAAAGTCAGCAGCTCTGACTGCTACACCACATCATCTTCTCATCTCTTTAGTGTGTTTTCTGGGACAGAGTCAAGAGCACAGAATTCCCTCCAGAAGCTCACCTAGCCTCTTCACTTGTGTTGTTTGTTTGCATTTTCAAACAAGCATGCCCTACTAGTGCAACCGCAGGCCGTCTCACTCCTTCCCAGTCATGCTGCCTCCTCCCGGGACACACCTCGTTGCTTACCTCCTCGTTTTATATATTTCTGTTTCCACAGATACAGCTCTCATCTTTTTGACATCATTTGCCCCCATCCAATAAACTAGTCTCTGGGTAGGTCGCCAGGTAGGTCGCTCCCCCCACCACACAGCTCCGCCTGTGCTGTCCGCCCGCTGCTGCTGGTAAGCTCGCCCCTCCGCTTGTGGCCTCGGTGCCCGCATTTCTTGTGTTTTTTCTGTCCTTTTTGCCTTCTGTGCCCCCGCTGCCCCATTTGTACTGTGCCCGTATTTCTTGTGTTTTCTCGGTCCTTTTTGCCTTCTGTGCCCCCGCTGCCCCATTTGTACTGTGCCCGTATTTCTTGTGTTTTCTCGGTCCTTTTGCCTTCTGTGCCCCCGCTGCCCCATTTGTACTGTGCCCGTATTTCTTGTGTTTTCTCGGTCCTTTTTGCCTTCTGTGCCCGCGCTGCCCCATTTGTACTGTGCCCGAATTTCTTGTGTTTTCTCGGTGCTTTTTGCCTTCTGTGCCCCCGCTGCCCCATTTGTACTGTGCCCGTATTTCTTGAGTTTTCTCGGTCCTTTTTGCCTTCTGTGCCCCCGCTGCCCCATTTGTACTGTGCCCGTATTTCTTGTGTTTTCTCGGTCCTTTTTGCCTTCTGTGCCCCCGCTGCCCCATTTGTACTGTGCCCGTATTTCTTGTGTTTTCTCGGTCCTTTTTGCCTTCTGTGCCCCCGCTGCCCCATTTGTACTGTGCCCGTATTTCTTGTGTTTTCTCGGTCCTTTTGCCTTCTGTGCCCCCGCTGCCCCATTTGTACTGTGCCCGTATTTCTTGTGTTTTCTCGGTCCTTTTTGCCTTCTGTGCCCCCGCTGCCCCATTTGTACTGTGCCCGTATTTCTTGTGTTTTCTCGGTCCTTTTGCCTTCTGTGCCCCCGCTGCCCCATTTGTACTGTGCCCGTATTTCTTGTGTTTTCTCGGTCCTTTTGCCTTCTGTGCCCCCGCTGCCCCATTTGTACTGTGCCCGTATTTCTTGTGTTTTCTCGGTCCTTTTTGCCTTCTGTGCCCCCGCTGCCCCATTTGTACTGTGCCCGTATTTCTTGTGTTTTCTCGGTCCTTTTGCCTTCTGTGCCCCCGCTGCCCCATTTGTACTGTGCCCGTATTTCTTGTGTTTTCTCGGTCCTTTTTGCCTTCTGTGCCCCCGCTGCCCCATTTGTACTGTGCCCGTATTTCTTGTGTTTTCTCGGTCCTTTTTGCCTTCTGTGCCCCTCGCTGCCTCTCTCCATTCCCGCCGCTGCGTCCCCTGCGGCCCCGCCCCCCTGACTGCCCATTCGCTGCCCCTGCCTCCCAGCTGCTCCTCCCTCCCACCTCCCCATATATGGCGGCCGCTGCGCGGTGAGGAGAGCGACCCTTGACCTTGCCAGGTAGGTCGCTCCCCCACCACACAGCTCCGCCTGTGCTGTCCGCCCGCTGCTGCTGGTAAGCTCGCCCTTCCGCTTGTGGCCTCGGTGCCCGCATTTCTTGTGTTTTCTCTGTCCTTTTTGCCTTCTGTGCCCCCGCTGCCCCATTTGTACTGTGCCCGTATTTCGTGTGTTTTCTCGGTCCTTTTGCCTTCTGTGCCCCCGCTGCCCCATTTGTACTGTGCCCGTATTTCTTGTGTTTTCTCGGTCCTTTTTGCCTTCTGTGCCCCCGCTGCCCCATTTGTACTGTGCCCGTATTTCTTGTGTTTTCTCGGTCCTTTTGCCTCCTGTGCCCCCGCTGCCCCATTTGTACTGTGCACGTATTTCTTGTGTTTTCTCGGTCCTTTTTGCCTTCTGTGCCCCCGCTGCCCCATTTGTACTGTGCCCGTATTTCTTGTGTTTTCTCGGTCCTTTTGCCTTCTGTGCCCCCGCTGCCCCATTTGTACTGTGCCCGTATTTCTTGTGTTTTCTCGGTCCTTTTGCCTTCTGTGCCCCCGCTGCCCCATTTGTACTGTGCCCGTATTTCTTGTGTTTTCTCGGTCCTTTTTGCCTTCTGTGCCCCCGCTGCCCCATTTGTACTGTGCCCGTATTTCTTGTGTTTTCTCAGTCCTTTTGCCTTCTGTGCCCCGCTGCCCCATTTGTACTGTGCCCGTATTTCTTGTGTTTTCTCGGTCCTTTTTGCCTTCTGTGCCCCCGCTGCCCCATTTGTACTGTACCCGTATTTCTTGTGTTTTCTCGGTCCTTTTTGCCTTCTGTGCCCCCGCTGCCCCATTTGTACTGTGCCCGTATTTCTTGTGTTTTCTCGGTCCTTTTGCCTTCTGTGCCCCCGCTGCCCCATTTGTACTGTGCCCGTATTTCTTGTGTTTTCTCGGTCCTTTTGCCTTCTGTGCCCCCGCTGCCCCATTTGTACTTTGCCCGTATTTCTTGTGTTTTCTCGGTCCTTTTTGCCTTCTGTGCCCCTCGCTGCCTCTCTCCATTCCCGCCGCTGCGTCCCTGCGGCCCCGCCCCTGACTGCCCATTCGCTGCCCCTGCCTCCCAGCTGCTCCTCCCTCCCACCTCCCCATATATGGCGGCCGCTGCGCCGCCGCCGCTGGCGCGTCGAAGGCGCGCCTAAGGCAAGCCCGTCTGCGCCCGTCCGCGACTGGACCGCGCCCAGCGCCAGAACCCCTGGGCCGCGCGCCCCCGCACCAGCCTCGAGGACCGACGCCGATACGATGCCACCACACTCCACGCTCTCAACGCCGGACGGACGCACAACTGCTTCAAGGCCGCCCCGAAACGCACCCATGGTCCCTTCACCTGACGGAACTGCAGCTACACCAGCCTCAGAGCCACCGAGGCGCCCGCAAAGAAGGACCTCAACCACCTCCGGTGCATCCTACTGAACACCCGCTCCGCACGCAAACACGCCGTCGAGCTCTGGGACCTGCTCGACACATCATCACCAGACGTCGCCTTCCTGACAGAGACCTGGATGAACGACTCCTCCGCCCCCGACATCGCCATAGCCATCCCAGACGGCTATAAGATCACCCGCAGAGACCGCATCAACGCAGTAGGAGGAGGAATCGCCATCGTCCACAAGAACACCATCAGGGTCTCGACCAGCACCGACGACACTCTCAGCACCGCCGAACACATGCACTTCCAGATCCACACGGACCCCAACACCACCCTTAGAGGCACCCTTGTCTACAGACCCCCTGGGCCCCGACCCCAGTTCAGCGACTCCATCGCCGACTTCATCAGCACGCACGCCCTGACCTCTACCGACTACATCCTCCTCGGAGACCTGAACTTTCACCTGGAGAACATCAACGACAGCAACTCCACCACCCTGATCGACAGCCTCGCCAACCTCGGCCTGAGCCAGCTCGTCACAACACCGACCCACTCCGCCGGCCACACGCTTGACCCCATCTTCTCCTCAAGCTCCCACGTCTCCTTCAGCCACACCACGGAACTCCTCTGGACCGACCACCGCTGCATCCATTTCACCTTCCAGAAACCCACCACACACCACCGCACCCAACAGATCCCACGCCGCTGCTGGAGCAAAGTCACCGAAGACCAACTCCGGGCAACCTCGCTCTCAGCCCTCCCTCCGACCCATCCAACACCGACGACGCTGCCTGCAACCTCAGACGATGGATGGACGACTGTGCCAACACCCTCGCCCCGCTGAAAAAGCTCACCTACAGCGACACCACCAAAAGAGCCAGCTGGTTCACCTCGGAACTCCTAGCTTCCAAGCGTACCTGCCGGAAACTAGAGAAGAAATGGCACAGTAATAAGACACCGGACAGCCACACAGCCCACAAAGACGCCATCCGTAACCACCACCACCTCATCAGGTCCGCCAAGAGAATCTCCTTCAAAGACCGCCTCGACAACAACGCACACAACAGCAAGGAGCTTTTCAACATCGTGAAGGAACTCTCCAATCCCAGCTCCAACACCAACGACATCCCGCCGTCGCAACCCCTGTGCGATTCCCTCGCCACCTTCTTTCACCGCAAGATCGCCGACATCTACGACAGCTTCAACACCCTGACAGCCCCAACTAAGATCGATGCACCAGACCCGCCACACACCATCGACCACGACCCCCTGCCAGCCTGGACCATCGTGAACATCGAGGACACCATCAAGACCATGAGCACAATACACTCCGGCTCCCCGTCAGACCCTTTCCCGCACCACATCTTCAACAAAGCCAGCAGCTCCATCGCACCCCACCTGTGCAACATCATCAATCTCTCCTTCGAGACCGCGACCTTCCCAGAGAGCTGGAAACACGCAGAGATCAACGCCCTACTCAAAAAACCCAAGGCGGACCCGAGATACCTCAAGAACTTCCGGCCCATCTCTCTGCTTCCGTTCCCAGCCAAGGTCATCGAGAAGATCGTCAACAAACAGCTAACCCGATACCTCGAAGAAAACAGCATCCTGGACCCATCCCAATCGGGGTTCCGCAGCAACCACAGCACTGAGACTGCCCTCATCGCCGCCACCGACGACATCAGGATCCTGCTGGACAATGGTGAGACCGCAGCCCTCATCCTGCTGGACCTCTCCGCCGCCTTCGACACTGTCTGCCACCGCACTCTACGCGCGCGCCTCCACGACGCAGGGATCCGAGACAAGGCCCTGGAATGGACCACCTCCTTCCTCGACGGCAGAACCCAGAGAGTCCGCCTCCCACCTTTCCGATCCAAAGCCTCCGAGATCATCTGCAGCGTACCCCAGGGATCGTCCCTCAGCCCAACACTGTTCAACATCTACATGGCCCCGCTCGCACGCATCGCCAGGCAACACGACCTCAACATTATCTCCTACGCCGACGACACTCAACTGATCCTCTCCCTCACCAAGGACCCCCTCGCCGCCAAAGCCAATCTCCACGAAGGAATGAAGGCCGTCGCCGATTGGATGAAGATCAGCCGACTAAAGCTGAACACGGACAAAACGGGGGTCCTCATCCTCGGCTCCAACCCCTCAGCCTGGGACGACTCTGGTGGCCAACGACGCTGGGAGCAGCCCCGGCACCCACCGACCACGCACGCAACCTGGGAGTCATCCTCGACTCAACGCTCTCCATGGCCAAGCAAGTCAACGCAGTCTCCTCCTCCTGCTTCAACACCCTCCGCATGCTTCGCAAGATCTACAGGTGGATCCCAACAGACACAAGAAGAACAGTCACCCAGGCCCTCGTCAGTAGCAGACTGGACTATGGGAACGCCCTCTACGCGGGAGCCCCGGCCAAGCTCATCAAGCGACTGCAACGCATACAAAACGCCTCCGCACGACTGATCCTCGACGTACCACGCCACAGCCACATCACCCCCACTTGAGGAACCTGCACTGGCTCCCCGTCGACAGGAGGATCACCTTCAAACTCCTCATCCACGCACACAAGGCACTCCACAAAACTGGCCCAGCCTACCTCAACAGACGACTCTTCTTCTACGTCCCCAACCGCCAGCTCCGCTCCGCCGACCTCTCCCTCGCCACCGTCCCTCGCATTCGAAGAACAACCACCGGCGGCAGATCCTTCTCACACCTCGCCGCCAAGACCTGGAACACCCTTCCACTAAGCCTACGACAGACCCAAGACCTGCTGACCTTCAGGAGGCTACTCAAGACCTGGCTGTTCGACCAGTAGCAGCATCCCCCCCCCATTTCCTCTCCCCAGCGCCTTGAGACCCTCGCGGGTAAGTAGTGCGCTCTACAAATTCTGTGATTGATTGATTGATTGATTGGGTCTTTTAAATCGCTTCCCTTCAGACTACAGGGATGAACATTAAGTCCTCTGTGCAGAGGCACAAAAGGGACCCCCGTGGTACAACTCAGCATTTATCACTGCGAGACGTCTTTCTAGTCACAGCAAGCCGCAGCCAGTGACACGCAGCGCAGTCTCACCTAATATCGGTCCCCAGACTCATCTGCATTCACACTGTACTTATCGTGTACATTTTATTTTGTCCTCCCCCCATTTACCTAATCTCCCCGCTTTATAATACCATCAGTAACAGCATAATATATTGCCTTTCTCAATATATAAGTCATAACTCTTTAACAGAGTTTCAGTAACTTATATTGCACAACTACTCACCAAGCTACAACTTACAACAAAAAACAGCTTATTATTAATCACATGGGCGAAATCTATTGCATTCACCAATGTTTGTTTCCAATTCCAGTTCTCCTCCTACCTCTGCTCAGCCACCCATGTAATTGTGCAATTATCAGCAGACCGTTTACCTCTGATCCAGTGCCAATCAGGGATCGATAATCGATAAAACACAATCACTGGCCCATACTCATACACCCAACACATAAATCCCTGTTGCATTGTTTCAAGTTTACGTTAAATCAGTTGTTCATAAACTACAGGCTCTTCCTAACACACTAGATACATAATTGAACCTGTAATCAACTCTCTTTCCTCTGGTCGATGGACCATTAGTTGAGAAGTTGATGGTAATAATTAGAACTAACTATTTGTCTATATTACTAAATAAATCACAAACTCGGTATAAGGTTAATAATATTTATCGCAAATAATGTGAAGGTAATGTCGTGTAGTTATTATAGTACCCCTGCAGGACCTGCCCGTTTGGATAACATAAACTGTGGGTTTGGTGTTAGACTGACTCTGTGCACCCCCACCGCGTATGTTACCCTGATTTGCATTTGCTAGCTCACAGTGCCACTAGAATCGCCTCTTATCTGGGAGAGATTAGTTTTCTGGCAACCTTAGATCATGACAACCCTGATCCCTCAGAATCGTGGAAACAATGTACTACTTTTCGCTCAGTCACTCGTGCTTACTTATTCGGTTTGTCTCAGAGAGTTACACAGAATAAACAGTCTGGGCGTTTCAATAAGTATTTATTGTACAGTTGTTATTCTGGTGTAAAATATATGTGCTGCAGCAACCAGCAAACAATAGCAGAGATATATTATCAGCAGTACGATAAAAGTGAAGGGATAGTACAGTTCTACCATATTGCAAGAATCATGAATACATACATGAATATAAAAAGCATTATGAAAAGTGCGCGTACTCCTACGATGCCTAACTTGATGTACCGGAGTGTACCTAGCATGTGTGTAGGTCTAAAAGCCTAAGAGCCAAGAATCCTTCTAGGATTTAGTCGACCCCCATTACCTGAATAGAGAGAGTGTGGGACCCCGTCCTGGTCTTGAGTTGGACACCCCGCAAGGGCTGTGTTAGATCGCTGTCAGCTGGAGCGACTGCATGCAGGAGCCTCAGCGTCTCTGGTCAGTGTGTCAGCATGGAAGTCTCGGTTCCCTCTGTCTTACCGTGGCAAGATGTGGTGTATTTATACCCTAAAGTGTCTCATCCCTCAGTATGGTTTGTATTGGTCTTTGTTAGACATGAGGAAGACGTCAGGGGTGAACTTTGTACATACATATTATGCGGGAGATGTAGCTGGTGAATGCTCATGCATAATTTATGAGTACATTGTAGGCCTGTGTTCGGGAAAAACCCTGCAGTGTTCTAACCACAGACTAGATAACGTTCAACCCTCAGAGTTTGTTGTGTACTGTAGGGAACTAATGTAGGTGAAAGATCCTGCCTATATTAGGGCATAGGAGATCATGACCATAATAGGGCATATACGATTATGACCATAATAGGGCATATACGATTATGACCATAATAGGGCATATACGATTATGACCATAAT
Source organism: Calotriton arnoldi (assembly GCA_963921515.1). Lineage (NCBI taxonomy): Eukaryota > Metazoa > Chordata > Amphibia > Caudata > Salamandridae > Calotriton > Calotriton arnoldi. The sequence continues at coordinate 2,029,582 of CAWUFW010002567.1, read as the reverse complement.
AGGGCATATACGATTATGACCATATACGTCATATATGAACGCGTCTATATTAGGGCCTCTATACGAAACGTAACACCCACTCCACTTTCGAATTGGATGACAATGACCATACTTAAAATCTGGACAATTTAAAATTCTTTCTTAAAAACAGCTAAAAACATGGTTTTAAAAGGACAAATAAAAATGTTTAAAAATGTTAAAAATCAGCTATTCTTTAGTTGACACTTGAAAAAGTCAATTCTGTCTCACTTATAAAAGTTGCATTACTACAAGCAGAAGAAAGCCATTCTTTCTCAAGTGAAAGTGTCAATTTAGGAAATGTTCCAAATTTTAGTTCGTTTATTTATGAAACGAAGTGGAGAAGCCGAATTCTTTCCCAGGACGCGATGAGCCAATTCAAGATTAAGTGTCCTGGCTTGGAGATACAGCATAATCGGTGTTAGCTACTGCAGACGACAAATCCAACGCCCCACAGAGAACGTCAATCGCACATAGATGGAAATCAGTACTGCCAACAGTCGGTGCTGAGGCAGCTAGTGCGGCAGTTGTTACCTGAGTGCCTGTGGAGGAGTCACCTAACCCAGCAGGAGCAAACGGCACCTGTGGATTCTCAAGGAATGCGTTCATCAGAATTGGAAGACGCTGGGGACAACGCAGAGCATGGGCCTTTAGGGGGTCCAACATAGCATCTATGTCCGGAGGCGTATCTGATGGAAACGTTAGACAGAGATCCAACGTGCATTCTTCTCCGCAAAACAGGCATCGAAGAACAGGTAAGATGCAGTCCATCCAGACTGGTCTAAAAGATAGAAACCAAGAGGCATTCAGTTCTCTTAGGCAAGGTATACCCAGAAGCTGCACCATGCGTTCACGGTATTTCCGCTCCATGAGTATGTCCGCCATTTCCTCGGAAATTGGGCCGTCCATTGCGTAGCAGTAATATTACAATCAGGACTCCTGCAATTAGGAACAGGATAAGCGGGAGACCTCGAAAGACGCTTCCCAATACGGAGTGTATAAAATTTGGGATTACTCCGAGGACTGTCTGAAAGGTGCTTAATAGTCCTGACCCTATGGTCTTAAATAGGTGTACAATACCGCTCGTATCAGACATGTTAAAGATACGACCCACCATTTCTGCTAAATGAAAGGGGCAGTTTGTACGTATAAGCGTCTGTATCTCAGTCGAGGTCCTTGCAACTTGAAGTTCAAAGGTTTCTCGAGCGGAGGTTAAGGGCACGGGTTGCTGTAAAAGCCTGGCTTTCAGTCTGCTCAAAGTATCAAATTGTATAAAGGAAACATTCAATGAAGGCCATAACGGCGCCTCCCTGACTGTGTTCAGTGGCGGAAACAATACTTGCATACAGCAAGTAACCCTGGAGTTAACAGTGACCAGATAGGCGACGCCCGGAAGCATCCCACAGCAACCTTGATCGTTTAGCATCAAGTAACTCCCATTCGAGAGCAGCTGGAAAACCGGCGTGATCATGGCCGCTGGGGTCCCTGACATGTGACACGATAAGTTCGCTACCGAACCACTACATGCTCCGTGCAGAGAAATATCCTGACACATGAGAGAACAGCTTAAAGCGTTCTTGCAGTTTGTACCACTCAGATACACTTCTCGATCCCCATTCCGGCATCGATATCTATATGGTAGCTCCCAAGTTTCCTTAATGTATCCCTTACCCATTTTTTCATATTTGCCTGCCTGCCTCTGCTCAAGGCAATATTGAAACTGAAAGGTAGTGACAGGCAGAGTGATTTGGCCATGAATTAGCCATTCAGTTGATGGTAATTCGGCTACAGTGAATGGTAACCTTTCCAGTTTCTCAATACGCAGCATTGTATATTTGGCTCCCCTTTGTGCCATTTCTGTCTGTTTATCAGTTAGATTGTATTCTGAAAACAGAGTCGTGGTGTTTATAAAACGCCAGGGCACATAGCCTGCACGCAAAGATTGCAGCGTCCAGCTTAACATCATAATAGAACGTAATTGGGATTGCCCGTGTTGTAACAAGGCCAGATCTTGCTCTAATATGTCGATTGCCGAAGACACAATGTTGCCTAAGGAGTAAATCCTGGAGGTCAAAGTTGTTAACCCATTATCCACTACAGCTAATGACTTCTCTAGGTTAATACGGTCTATTTCCCGTATTCTTTCTGCGGCCTCCTGTTGGGATATTTTCCAGTTTTCATAATAATAGGCATAAATGCCAGCATATATGAAACGTTTCTGACGTGTTTTCCTTGGGCCTGACAAGAAATCCCTAAGGTCTACATCAGGTGTGAGTTAGGTCAAGTGATGTTTCACTTCTGTGAGTGTTGAGGTCTCTAGCCAATCAAGGCACAACTTCCCAACACTAGGATGTCACTACCCCTGGGTGTTGTCTCTGTACATAGCGTGTATCTGGCCTACTGATACTAAACCCCTCAGTTATACCTAGGAATCTCTGTTGACATGTGTTTGTGTCAATGGGCCAAATCAGCCATTCTGTACAAGTGGGATCTGACCTGTTGTACTGGAGAATGTCATCTAATCCTACCCCATGTGTAGTTGAAGTCTGCCCCCCACCCATCTGTGATGGTGTAGGAAACCCGGGTGAGTTCATTTCCTTGTTCTTGGCTAGTCCAAGACAGGATGTCTGTTGCACAGTGTCATTTAGAAATATCATCTGCTGTAGAATGAGGCATGCTCTAAAAAGCGCTTCTGTTCCCTGGACCTGCCAGTTCCTCGAGCCCCAGATTGATTTTAAATCTATAGTGTCCTTCCATAGGTCGAAACCCTGTGTAGACAACTGGGCCATAAAGGAAGCAGAGTAAATCTGTTTGGTGTTAGTCAACATAATTTTCTGTGCTGATGTTGTTGCCACTTTGTAATAAAATGACTTCGGGTCAGATGTATTAAACCCTGAAAAGTATGTGAATTTCTGTGCAAAAGTTTGCAAATTACCTTTTGGAGGTGTTGGGCAGTGTTCCCACTGGTGGTATTCAAATACATTTCTAGGTGTTATGGATTTGTGCAAGAAATGATGACCATAATGTTGGTAACAGTACAATGTATAATAGTCTGAAGTACCTTCTAACATTTCATGGTTCGAAATGCTGCAGTTTTTCTAAATCAGACATCATATTATGTACAGTTTCAGTGTCCCAATCATCAGACAATGTACTAGAGGTAATGATATCACTTAAAGAAATTTTAAATACATGTTTAAGCTTTAAAAGTTCAGTCGGACTGAATACATCGAAATCAATCTTTTCCCATACTATACCGTCCGGTATAGGAACTGCTGTGATGTTCACTGAAGACAAGTCTCTTGGTTCACGATATGAGGACTGGTGTGGTTTTAAAATCAAATTGACTCCTTGGGCTGTGGAGCTCTGCTGGAGATATCGTCCATTAATAAGCATACTAAAAGTTATTGTTAAACCTAGCCAGAAAAGAAAAAATAGAATCCCAGTGATATACCATAGTTCTATCCAACAATGAAGGCGAAACGGTACCAATCGCATACAAATCACACCTGTACACAAACGCAGAGATGCGTTTCACTTCAACAGAAAAAATCCTGACAGCTGTGCAGACCGCGGTAGCAAGAGAAAGAGCTCTGGCTCAGGGAAAGCGCATAATAGTCGTGACCCCAGTACCAGCCTTAGAGGCTGTTACAAAGGCTAGCATTCCAAATGCGAAAGCCTTACATCCCAGATGTATACAATGGGCTAATTCTCTTACTGCAACGGATGTTGAATACAGATTTGATCCAAGTTTAAAAACACAAGCATTTCTGCAATATGAACAAGAATATCCTCTACCAAATGAGATTTTGCCTCTAGATCAGTATGAATATATTATTTACACTGACGGATCTGCTCAACTGGCCATAGGGAGTAAGCAAGCTTACAGCGCGGCGTGTGCAATCGTTAAAGGTCGCATGCGCGAAGGAAAGTTCCATCCAAGTTGCACTAAAACACAATCTCTAGGAGACTGCACGGCTCAGTTGGCAGAATAAAAAGCACTAATACTGGCACTGGTAAATACTGAACACGAATTCCCCACACTAATTGTGTGTGATTCCATTTACTGTGTACAGTCGTACAATTAATATTTACATCATTGGGAACAAAACGGGTTTAAAGACGCGAAAGGTGGCACAATTAAGCATAAAATGCTATGGGAACAGGTAGTGGAGTTGAGAAACGAACTACCAAGGGCTCACGTGATACATACACTGAGTCATCAGCGTGATGACGTTCACGTTGAAGGGAATTCATTGGCTGATGAAGCAGCAAAGGGGGCTGTACGCACAGCCGCCGTAGCTGCAATCACTCGTTCAAAAACGAGGATAGTCGGTGAGATTTTGGTAGCTGTCAATGCTTCACGCAAAGGCAGCACAGCAGTACCTAAAAAATTTCCACTCAAGTACTCCTACAAGTTAGATGCACAAAACATTCCATATGCTCAGATTCCTGGAGTGGGGGATAGAGTAATACCAAATATGGATCGTAGGCAAGGCTTAATTCTAGCAGCACACGAGGGTTTGGGTTCTGCGCATACAGGCGTTACAGCGACTATTTCTTTGCTGAAACAGCGCTACTGGTGGCCTTGGGTTAACAAAGCAGACCAAAGACTATGTCTTAAAGTGCGACATCTGCCAGCAGATGAAAGGCACCACCGTAACACGCCCAGCACAGACACCATTACTAAAATCAGACAAACCTCTCGCATGTGTGTACTTGGACCACTGCGGACCCCTACAATCTGATGGGACCAAGAAATATATCATGGTTGCAGTGGATTCCTGCTCTAGATTCTTATGGGTTTGGCCTCAGCGCTCGGCTGACGCTCGAACTGTTATAAAAGATTTGCAAGTCTTTATCGGCACATACGCAGTTGGCACGTTACATTCTGACCGTGGCCCGGGGTTTAGCTCTCGGGCTTACAAAGAGGCCATGGAAGGAATGGGCGTAGCATTGCGGTACTCCTCTCCGTACCATCCTGAGGGAAATTTGGTTGTGGAGAGGAAAAACCGTGACTTGAAGCAATCTTTAACAGCTAGGGTATTAGGGAAGGGCGGTAGTTGGGTCAGTCACCTTTATGGGGTCCAAAGAGCAATAAACAACCAGCCAAGAAGCTCTCTAGGGGGTGTCACTCCTTACGAGGTCCTATTTGGGACAAGAATGTGGGTACCTGATCTTGATTGTGGAGGCACAGTGGCGGATGAAAAACCATTTGATATCCATGATCGTTTGGCTGTTTTACAGGATCTAAATGAATCCAGGACACAACAAAGCAACGTCCACTTAAAACAGACCGCCACTGAGGAAGTCAAGGTAGTAACGGCAAGACCTGTCTGGATCCCAAAAGTTGGGGTTCTGGTCAGAGAGAAGATTGCAGACAAGAAAGAATTCGGACCATCCTACAGAACAGCTGTACCGGTCCTAGCAATCCAAGGCACAAGAACTGTACTTCTGCCGCCTCTTGCCGGGAAAAAGGAGAAAAGATTTGTCTCAATTGACTAAATCAAACCACACTATGTGGCCGATACTAAACAGTAGGCCTCGTGGACTCCACAGTAGCAGATGCCCTCCTCTTGCTACAATCCAAGAAGTTCAAACAGAAAGACTCATCACGTTTGAAGAGCCACCTGTACGGAATGAAGGACTAAGCAACAATGCTATGGAACTCGTTCCACTTCAACAAGAAGAAAATCAACTTAACAACCAAGTTGCAATAAGACCGACTACAGACGTCTACGTCAACATGCCTCGTCAAGAGCAAAATCCGATTTCAACTAATCCCGATGCAATTCCAACAATTGATCGAACTGCTTTTGGCTATTTCATGAACTTTGATACGTTTTCACTGGATCCAAGCGAGCCTGAAACGACGCCAGCCAAAAAATCACACAAACAGAAACTCATTGACTTTTTGCACTTTTTTAGAAAGACTTACCTGGCGCCATTAAACCAGTAATGATGTTCCTGGTAAGTGAGTGGAATCTCTATGTCCTCAAACGGACCATATTCCTGTGGTGCATTTCCTTCTATATAGTAGTGAAATGTCTTTGTTATTGCATTTACTGCTGGGAGTGTAACCCATGAATAGAATACCTCTGTTTTGTTTGATTTGTGTGCCTCAATCACGAAAACTACAATGCCACCCTTTGCTTGTAAACCATCTTCTAATAGTCTTAGAGTGACTGTCATTCTGAATTTTGGTGCAATCTGTATTGCATCCTCAGGATCGTCGTCCTCGTCTGACGGGGGCAGTGGCATTCGTGTTGGATCTAAGACCAGGGTAGTCATTGTGTATAGAACACAGACTAATGTTTAAAAGAAAGTATGATAAGGTTTTAGGCACAATTTTTAGGAACACTATGTCCTTTCAAGCTTGAATAACCAACAGCCAATAAATAGTATTTTAGTACTACTCAGCTGCGGCGGATTTTGTGCCCACCCACTCCAGACGTCTCTGGGGTTTTGTGAGTAGGTTCTCTGAGAATAGCTCGACTGAACTACTGAGATTCTACTGTTAAATAAGTACCCAACCAACGTTGGTGGCGCCATGTCGTGTAGTTCCTATAGTACGCCTGCAGGACCTGCACGTTTGGATAACATAAACTGTGGGTTTGGTGTTAGACTGACTCTGTGCACCCCCACCGCGTATGATAGCCTGATTTGCATTAGCTAGCTCACAGTGCCACTAGAATCTCCTCTTATCGGGGAGAGATTGGTTTTCTGGCAACCTTAGATCATGACAACCCTGATCCCTCAGAATCGTGGAAACAATGTACTACTTTTCGCTCAGTCACTCGTGCTTACTTATTCGGTTTGTCTCAGAGAGTTACACAGAATAAACAGTCTGGGCGTTTCAATAAGTATTTATTGAACAGTTGTTATTCTGGTGTAAAATATATGTGCTGCAGCAACCAGCAAACAATACCAGATATATTATCAGCAGTACGACAAAAGTGAAGGGAATAGTACAGTTCTACCATATTGCAAGAATCATGAATACATACATGAATATAAAAAGCATTATGAAAAGTGCGCGTACTCCTACGATGCCTAACTAGATGTACCTGAGTGTACCTAGCATGTGTGTAGGTCTAAAAGCCTAAGAGCCAAGAATCCTTCTAGGATTTAGTCGACCCCCATTACCTGAATAGAGAGAGTGTGGGACCCCGTCCTGGTCTCGAGTTGGACACCCCGCAAGGGCTGTGTTAGACCGCTGTCAGCTGGAACGACTGCATGCAGGAGCCTCAGCGTCTCTGGTCAGTGTGTCAGCATGGAAGTCTCGGTTCCCTCTGTCTTACCGTGGCAAGATGTGGTGTATTTATACCCTAAAGTGTCTCGTCCCTCAGTATGGTTTGTATTGGTCTTTGTTAGACATGAGGAAGACGTCAGGGGTGAACTTTGTACATACATATTATGCGGGAGATGTAGCTGGTGAATGCTCATGCATAATTTATGAGTACATTGTAGGCCTGTGTTTGGGAAAAACCCTGCAGTGTTCTAACCATAGACTAGATAACGTTCAACCCTCAGAGTTCGTTGTGTACTGTAGGGAACTAATGTAGGTGAAAGATCCTGCATAGGATCATTAGGGCATAGGAGATCATGACCATAATAGGGCATATACGTTTATGACCATAATAGGGCATATACGATTATGACCATAATTCGGCACATACGATTATGACCATATACGGCATATATGAACGCGTCTATATTAGGGCCTCTATACGAAACGTAACAGTAAATGCTCATCATGTACAGTTTTATAAGGCAAACAATGCATAAATCACAGAGAGAGAACATTTATCAAAGCAAAAGGTGTCAAACTCATATCACAATGAATAGAATGCAATGAAGGAGTGGATAGATGACGAGACAAAAGTTTCAGAGACAAAATACATTTGCAAATGATTATGCAAAATACAGATTTTAGCTATACTAACCTAAGTATTTTAGTGGAAAATCTACCCTCTGGCCATGGGAATAGATGGGGGTTCCCCGAGAAAGTTCAGGGAACAAAGAGTAGGACAGGAACAGGAAACAGGTAGGCCTCTATCTGCATACAGCAAACCGACGGACAGCGACAATCTCCCCTCTCTAGCTTCTTCAAAGGCGTGCCCCCAAACACCCCCCAGTCACCCCAGTTATACTCTAAAAACCTTCATGTCCAACCCACCATTGTAGCAACATTTTCAGAATCTTAGTCTCTCATTGGTCAATTTAGGGGGTGTTCTATCACACCACCATAGTCACGTCCATGTTTTCACAGCATTCTTTGTTTTACATTTCTAACAATACGTAAGCCACGTCTCATGAATAGACGCTTCCTCCAACTAGTAACATGTTACAAATCTCTACATTTTCATTGTCCGACTCTACAGCTTCCGCGGAAGAAGTTTGCACATTTGCACTTGGTCCCACGGCCATCTTTCCTTTACTTGGCAGACACACAATGATTCTTGAAGGTCATCAACTTTTGCCTTCTCCATTCTCTCTCAGAGCTCGATTTTCGGCTTATTTATTAGTTTTCTTTTTAACCCTCAACTCGTCATGCAACGATGTAGGCCCATGCAAGCAACACTACGATGAATAAAACACAGACATTATTAATTTCATGAAATATAATTCTCACTGTTTTACCGCCCACCATTTGCACTATCCCACGTTATTTGTCTAACAAAGCATTAACGTGCAGAAAGCAGCATTATTATTATTTTTATTTTTAAGCAGAACGCGAATGCGGCCTAGTCTTTCCTGCAATAGTCCACGTATTAGTGCACGCATAAGCATTTCCCCGTGTTTTCGTGTTTTTTGCATGTTAGTTTCACCGCACACTGTTAGTAAATGTTACCGAGGAGTTAATCCGAGCAGGTTTTATTTTCTCAAAACCCTGCTCCATCAATTCCCCCCTTTGATGGCATTTTTGAGCCATCACAAAAATCTCCATCATACTAATTACCACCTTTATTTTCATCTAAAGGACTGTACTTCTTTCTCGTTTTGCCATTTTCTCATCTAAATCTTTCATCATTTCATAGTAATTTCCTCTCATATCCTCTAGTTCTATTTCTTCTCTTTTTCTTTTCCTAGCTCTACGTTTATTGTCTGCTTCTGTCATCTCCTTCTTTCCACATCTACAATTACGACATTTATATGCCATTTATATGCCATTATTATAAATAAAATCACTACAGCTATTGAAATAATTGGTATTAATATTTTTCCTAATAAACTACTCCCAAATATGGAAAACCATCTACCTATAGAGGAAAAACTCTTACCAAGTTTCTCCCAAACACCGTCAACCTCCAGTTGAGTCAAATCTTCATGTAATTTTGTAATATTCTTTATATATCCCTCAAGACTTTTACTTTTATCAGGGATATAAGTACAGCAGTGTTGTATTTTCAACATGCCACAGACTCCGCCCTCTTTTGCCAATAAAATATCCAGGGCAAGTCGATTTTGTAAAACCATTGATCTAATTGCAACCATTTCAGTATCAATCATCAAAAACCCACCAGCAGTGTCTGATGATAAACGATCAACCACTGTGGACAATTTCCGAATTTTATGCGAATTTAGAACGACTCCAACTGAGGGTATCAGTGCACCAAAAATATCACCAATTATTTCAGAAAAACTAGCTCTCTTTTTGCGTGTTAGTCCATGCTTTATTTAATTGATTTTATTATTTCTATCTACGTGATATACTTTGGGAAATACGATCCCAAAGTAACAACTACCATACCATTGTGTTGGCAACCTATAGTAAGCATTCTTACCACACACATAATATACTCCTGGAAATACAGGATCAGTTCCACCTTTCAGTCCCCATCCACCAGTTATCAGAAAAGTGTGTTCACATTCACTAGTACCAATGAAATAATTATTATAGTCAGTTTTTAGTCTAAGTAAGCAAAGTTTCCTTTATGATACCAATCCAGAGACAGTGCAGCGTAAGTCTCGCCTTTCTTATAATTTCCCTCTCTAAAAGCCCATGGTGGTACATGTGACTTCTGTTCAGCAGCTTTTCTTTGAAAATCCTGTCTTCGATCGTCTACCATGTTAATGAATTCTTTTTCTTCAGCCCGCAAACTACATGTTAGATTATTTCTGTGAGCATATACTATATCTATTGTCTGTGTAATATGGAAAAATTCTCCCAGGTATCCCGCATTTCTATTACTATACACCTTATTCATATCTTTTCTAATAGGAATTTCTGAAAACACTAAATCCATGTTTGAATAATAATACTGTAAATTCCCCGTCATGTAGAAGAGACTAGTTAGTCCACTACATGATACGCCATATGTTAAAGGCAGGTGATGATAAGTCACCCCCTCTGAGACAGACGAAGGTAATTGCATGCATACATAGCAATCTCTCACATCCATTGTGTCAACATATTCGTAAAGCAATTTTGTAAAGACATTTAACGAGAAATCACTAATTGATTTATCATGATGATAAATGCTATCATCAGCCTGATCATTGTTAGTTTTAGGAGTTTCTTTAGTAACAGGGTCCATTCTTTCACTTATCACATTATTAGTATTATTCTTGTTATTAGTTACCATTAGAACAGGTACAAAGACAGTTAATATTAACCATATTAACATTAATAACAAGACACTACATAAGCAAGCTTTAATACATCTACGTTTAAAACTAGGTTCTTGATGTCCAGTCACTATATCTTCTGCCATTTTGTATACTATAAAAATAAAAATCTAAGAAAAACCTAAGAAAATCCTAACAACTTTCTAAAACTTTTGACAAACTTGTCCAAAAACCACCGGAAAATAGTGTATCCTACACTTCAAGAAGAAAGCTTCTGCTTTACCACTTTTTTTTTTTTTTTTAAGAGACTTCTTCAAATCATCTGGAACTTCCCAAATATTTTCACTGAATTTTGTTGCACCTTAATTTTTCACTGTTCTCTTTTAAGGCAGTCTCAATTTGCTTTCATTTGCTCAGTACCAGTACCAACTTCTCTTTCTATTTGATCTGTGCTCTCAATTTCCTCCAATATTACATATGTCCATTCAGGAGCTGTGAATTTCTTGCTTGGGACTCTTATTCTCTTCGTTCTTTGTACTAATTCTTCTTCTGATTCTTCTTGTTCAGTTTGACTTGATACTTCATTTATTTGTTCTGGTTTCCTCTTTTCAAGAGTGTATTTCAGTCTTTTTACTCCATTTGGCCAATTGTCACCTTTTTTCGCTCTCTTAGCTTGAACCACTTCTTCACCTTTTCTTTCTGGTTCACAGGTTCTTTTATTTAGTCCCTTTCTTTGTTGAACTTGCTCTTGATTTTCTGTAACTTCCTTTTCTACTTGCTCAACAGCAGTCTTACGAGACCCAGTAGCTGATGCCCACTCTACTTGGTTGGTTGTTCACCATAATCAAGCTTGTCAGAATCTGTCACTCTAGATTCTTTAGCTTCACAACCTCCAGCTTCTGGTTTCTTATCTTTATTCACCAGTTGCTGCTCACCTTCTTTTTCAAGTGGACTTGGGACTCTTCTGGTATGACTTGCGTGGATCCAGTTTGGCAAGCCACCACACTTCACTGCTGTTGTTGTCACCAAAATAATCTGATACGGTCCATGCCACCTGGGTTCTAAACATGACTTCCTCACGTGTTTCTTGACAAGAACCCACTCTCCTGGACTCAGATCATGTGCTTGATCCGGCTGTGTTGTGGTTGCAATTTCTCCAACCTGATGAGACACAGAACGCACCATATCAGCCAATCCTTTGCAATAATCAAGCACTAGATCATCAGAAATATTCATCAGTTTGTTTGCTGGTACAATCGCTTGTCTCATTGCTCTTCCCATTAGCACTTCATGAGGACTCAACCCAGTCTTTTTATCTGGGATACTTCTAAGACTCATCAATACCAGGGGTAAAGCGTCAGGCCACTTCAGTGTTGTGGATGCACATACTTTTCCCAGTCTAGATTTTATAGTGTCATTGATTTGTTCGACCACTCCAGATGCTTCTGGTCGACAGGCACAATGCAGCTTCTGCTCAATCTGTAGTGCTGCACAGATCATCCGAATTATCTCATTATTAAAATGAGATCCCCTGTCTGCCTCTAAAGTGACTGGAAAACCGAACCTTGGAATTAGTTCTCTTAGAAGCAACTTTGCAACAGTCAAGCTATTATTCCTTCTTGTTGGATAAGCTTCTACCCAACGAGAAAACAAACAAACAACAACTAACACATATTTTAGTCCGTTACAAGGGGGAAGCTCGATGAAATCGAGTTGGAGCCTCATAAATGGTCCTGCTGCCTTTCCAATTCGTCCCCAATTCACAACTGTCTTTCTGCCTGGATTTTCCTGCTGACATATAACACACCTTTGGCATAGACTCTCTGCAATGACCATGAATTTTGGGTTATACCATGACTGCTTGAAGAGCCTAATCATTGCATCTCTTCCAACATGTGCAATTCCATGGTATACCCTTGCCATTTAGGATAATAAAGAATCTGGCATAACTGGTCTTTCATCTATATACACCCAAACTTCATCTTCTGCTCTCTTCTTGCAGCCAGATTTTTTCCAAATTTCCTTTTCATCATCACTTGCCTTTTCTTGTAACTGTCTAATCTCATCCCAAGTTTCCCAGGAGGAAAACATCAGGTGGCAATTAGTATTTTTCTTCTCCACCCCTCTGTTTATCGCAATTGAATTTTGTGCACAGAAACGCGCTACTTGATCAGTGTATCTGTTACCGCTCGTCACATAATCATTTCCTGACTTATGTGCAGAACATTTGACCACCACAATTTTCTTGGGCAATTGCAAAGCATCCAATAAATCTTTCAAATTTTACTATTTCTGATCGGAGAACCTGAAGAAGTCAGAAATCCCCTTTGCATCCATAACTGTCTGAAATAGTGAACCACCCCAAAACCATATTGACTGTCAGTAAATATGGTTACTTTCAAATTTTTGCCAATTTTGCATGCTCTAATCAGAGCTATGAGCTCAGCAATTTGTGCAGAATTTACCCCTTTTAGACAGGATGTGTCAGAACTGGTAAATATCGTTGGGTTCCTCAGGAGCAGTACCCTCAAGAAGCCCACCTTCCAGCAGCTTCGACTCAAGCTTAATTGCACTGAGGATCAAAGTGGCTAGACGGGGGGGAAGGGATTTGGGAAGGGTAATGCGGGGAGGGAGACCTGGAACGAGACGTTGTCCTCAGTTAGCTTTCCTGATATACCGTGTGAACTCTTGAACTAAATCAGCATGGTTAAATAACAACAACATACCTGTAAAGAAACGCAGGTTACTTATGAAACAGTCGTCACTCTAATACCTTCTTCACAAGGAATGGAATTGCTGTTCCTATAATCCGCAAAACAAAATATAACAATATAGATTCTATGATTAATCTAGTGCTTGCATAAACACTATGCTCCAGAGCGAGTCACACTTTCATATAAGAGAGACTATTAGTTTTTGTTACACTGTCTCTTTCTTAAATTATGATTTGCATGTAACACTGTTAACCCTTTCCGTGCGTCGGACGGCCGGGAGCCGTCCGACGTCACGGGTGGCGTGTGCGTCGGACGGCTCTCGGCCGTCCTAGTACCCACCCATGGGGGAAGCGCTGGCGCTCCCCCGTGGGCCGCCGATCTACGTGCCCCCACCGGGGAAGGCAAGGGAAGCCCTTCCCCTGCCTCCCCCCGCCCCCACCTCCACGTCATCAATGACGTCAGCGCGCGAGGCGCGCTGACGTCATTGGAGGATTCCCAACGCGGTGGAAGCCATTTGCTTCCAGCGCGTTGGGAAGAGAGGAGGTGAGTTTCTCCTCGGGGGAGGGGGGGATTTAATCAAAAGAGGCATCGGGGGAAAGGAAAGGGTTTTCCTTTCCCCCGATGCCTCTTTTGTGCATTCCTGCTGCACGATCGTGCGATCGTGAGGCAGGAATGGCCACTAGACCCAGGGATTTTTTTTTTTTTTAAAGGGCCAGTGAGTTTTGTTGTTTGGGGGGATTGGCCCCTTAGGCAAGGGTCGCTCCCCTTATGGGTGTAATAATTTTGGCTTTGGCTGCCCCCCTGGGGGGCAGATTTCGCAATATTTTTTTTTAAAACGGCCCACTGGACCACCAGGGAGTATTTTGTGGGGAGTGGCCCCTTGGGCAAGGGTCACTCCCTTTGGGGGCTATGTTTTTAGCTGTCTGCCCCATGGGGGGCAGATCTCGCCTTTTTTTATCTAGGGCCCACTAGGCCACCAGGGATTTTTTTTTGGGAGAGTGACCCCTTGGGCAAGGGTCGCTCTCCTTTGGGGGCTGTGTATTTCCATGTTTGGGCCCACTAGACCACCAGGGATTTGTTTGTGGGGAGTGGCCCCTTGGGCAAGGGTCGCTCCCCCTTTGGGGGCAATGTGTTTTGGCTTTGCCTGCCCCCCTGGGGGCAGATTTCGCCATTTTTTTTAAAGTGGCCCATTGGACTACCAGGGAATACTTTGTGGGGAGTGGCCCCTTGGGCAAGGGTCACTCCCCTTTGGGGGCTATGTTTTTGCCTGTCTGCCCCCAAGGGGGGGGGGGCAGATTTCGCCTTTTTTTTAATCTAGGGCCCTCTAGGCCACCAGGGATTTTTTTTTTTGGGAGAGTGATCCCTTGGGCAAGGGTCGCTCTCCTTTGGGGGCTGTGTATTTCCATGTTTGGGCCCACTAGGGATTTGTTTGTGGGGAGTGGCCCCTTGGGCAAGGGTCGCTCCCCTTTGGGGAGCATTAATTTGACCGTTTCTGCTCCCCTGGGGGGCAGACCGGCAAATTTCTTTTTGTATGCCCACTAGGCCACCATGGATTTATTTGTGGGGAGTGGCCCCTTGGGCAAGGGTCGCTCCCCTTTGGGGAACATGAATTTGGCCGTTTCTGCCCCCCTGAGGGATAGATTGGCTGGTTTTTTTTTTTGTATGGCCACTATGCCACCAGGGTTATTTTTTTTTATGTTGGGGAGCGGCCCCTTGGACAAGAGTCGCTCCTCTTTATGGGAGGATGATTGTGGCCATTTCTGTCCTCTTTGGGTTGCAGATTAGCAGTATGTTTTTTAGGCCCATCTGCCCCCAAGGGGGGCAGAAGCCACTAGACAACAGGGGTTTTTAAATTTTTGTGTTGGG
This sequence comes from Calotriton arnoldi, assembly GCA_963921515.1. NCBI lineage: Eukaryota > Metazoa > Chordata > Amphibia > Caudata > Salamandridae > Calotriton > Calotriton arnoldi. The sequence continues at coordinate 2,014,412 of CAWUFW010002567.1, read as the reverse complement.
GAGTGGCCTCAAGGGCAAGGGTTGCTCCCCTTTTACGGGGGTGAATATTTTATTTATACTCTTAGGCCCATCTACCCCTTAGCTTGGCTGGTGGATTGTGTGTGAAGTGGTGCATTATTTGCATATGTGATTGCAATGTTTTTTTTCTCCTTTTTAGGTCTCGCCTACGCAGCGCGCATGCGCTGCATAGGAAAAAGACCTTTTGAAATCGATTCAGTATTGCAGTCAAAAACGTGCACGCGTTGCATTGCTTTGAATGGCAACGCGTGCACGTTTGGCGATTCCCTTGCGGGAGCGAGCGGCGCCATGTGTTAGCAATTATCGCGCTCGCTCCCGCAAGGTAAACGCTGCGTGTCCCTGCCGCACTCCCCCCACCCCTCCCACTTGTTTTTATTTAAAAGGGATGCTGTGCTTTTGTAACATTTCCACTTGTAACCACCAGATGGCAGGAGCACATAATCAATGGAAATCTAAGCAATGCTTGTAAGTTTTTTGTGTGGAGACGGTATGCATGCACTGGTTTGTTATGCGCGTCCCCACTATCATTGTGGAACGTGGCATATGGGGTGTTAAAAACAGTGGAAGAAAACATTTGTGGCAGCACTATCAGGGTCCCATATAGGAAGGCCCCATGTAACAAATGCCGATTTTGTAAGTGTGTGTTGTGCTTGCTGTATGACACACACTGTAGCCCGTGGCAGCCGGCCAAGCACTGCTGTACCTTTTAAATTCAAGTCTATCTTTGTTTTTCTTTTTTACGATATTGCACAAAACCTGCCTACTGGCTCCATTCTTGGAAGAACTGAGGCTTCCGGGTGTTTTCGCTTGCCAAAACACCCCTGCTGAAGCCAAGAATGAAACACAAGCATTGTTCTATCATCACATTTTAGGTAAGTGCTTGTAGTTTTTAAAGTCCTGATTTTAGCTGACAGTGGCGTTCCTTCTGCTATATGGAAAATTAGATCGAAATAAATATTGGTCTTACGGTACGATTCGCACGCATTTTTGTGAGCAATACTTCATTTCCACGAAAATTAAATCACATCAGCATCATTGTGTTAATGTATCTGTAGCGCATATTGCAGTTAATAGATACAGTGAACAACAAGATACTAAATAGGTGCTCCTTGAAAATGAGGTGCTATTTCAGCACAATTGAGGCAATATATTTTAATGCCGTTATCAATGACCAGCGCGTAAATAAGATTTGGGATGGGTTTACTGCTTAATTTGTGCCGGTGGTAGCATGTGGGGACCACCGGCACTCATTTTTGTGGACCACCACTTATTTTTCCTCCACAGTCTTTGACCAAGAGCAGGAGGGAGTAAAACACACAAGAGGGAAAGAAGGGGGTGGGGGTGGGGGAGAAAGACGGAAAAGGTGAACTGGGGCGAAAGCAGGGATATGTAAGCGTGAGACAGAGAGGCGGGGGGTGCCTGGCGATGGATGAAAGAGACATGTGGTGGTGTCGAGACCACGCTCCATTGGTATTTGTCAACCCAACATTCGATAGCGTGTGTCGCGCGCTTCTGAGCAAAACGTCTGGCCCCGGCACTTATTATTTTACAAATTAAGCTCTGTGGATTACTAGTGCAACACTGTGTAACGTCGGTTGGTGCAAATGTTTCTTGGTAACTGGAACAATATTGTGCAGCACCAGCGCAAAATTGCCAGACAGTGGTGCAATTGGCAATGGCATGGCCTGGCCCGAGGAAGCCTGCGTGGGACATACAATTGGACATTTGATTCTGAAGGCCTCTGCGAGAGCCGCATATCCCGCCTTCCTGTCGGCTCGCGGGCTGTCACACAGAGCTGTCATTGAGGTGAGGCCTAGTCTGAGAGGACTTGCTCAGCATACCGCCGAGGCCAGTCACGCATGAATGTATTTCTGTGGCCGCTCCCAATGGATTCCCCGAGAACGTGAGAAGTGTTTGAAGCGGTCTATTTTTAAGAGACGTCAGTAATAACTTGGCAGTAGGCCTGCCCATCTTCAAACCCAGTGAGGGTCAGATGACACGCGCCACCTTGCTTGCAGGGCTTGGTCCAGTGGCGAAGCTGCCCCTACGAAGTAACCTGTGATTTTCAACCTAACTTCTTCAATGGACTCCTTCAGGTGTGCTTGCTGAGCAAAATCTCCAAGCTGCCGGAGCTGTGATGTCGGTGACAGACTTCTAGCGGGTTGGAGCTGAATCAGTTTGCCAGAATGCTGGACGAAACAGGTACATGGTGAGAGGTGCGGCCTGTGTTATGATTAGGACATAGACTGGTTAGATTTTTTTTTACCTGTATTCGGTTTGTTTCAGTCCTTAGCAATAAACTCATAGGTTCCTGTATATTGTTGGTTTGTAAGCATTGTGTCACAATTTATTAGAGTAGAGGTAAAATAAGCCGGGGGCGTAACCGGGGGGCTGGGGGTAGGGGTTGGGGGTTGCTGCAGACCCTGCGGTGCAGGGCTGGGGGCGGGCTACTGATCAGGGCCCCTAATCATTTAGGGGACCCAGATTCAGCACTAGGCCAATTAATATCTGTGAGATATGGGAGACTTGGGAGGGGGGGGCGGGGTCAGGAGTGCATCCTTTTGCTGAGCACCTGTACGTATTCAATGTTTTTGTTAGTTAGACCAAGCGATGGCGGAGTTAATCTTCAAGGGCAAAGTACTACTGTATTCCTAATACTGGGGGAACATTTGTGTTTGTAAGAAAGAGCTATCCCCAGTCTCAATTTAGTTGACAAAAGAAAACAGTTTTTCTCAACTTTTGACTTTCTCAAAACTGTTTCATAATAGGACTAACATGTGGGACAATTTAACACATTTTGGGCGTGCTACAAAAAAACCAAGCATTGGCATAGCCAATAGGTCTCGCCTTTGGGACCGTATAAGTGTTTATCCATGCAACAGTTGATGTTGTTGCACCAAGGATATTATGCTGCATAACTAAATACTTATAAGGTCCCAAAGGCGAGACCTATTGGCTATGCCAATGCTTGTTATTCTAGTGTAAAGCTTTTGATTCCTGTTTGCGGTTTCGGCAGTGGTTGTTCTGCAGTTTTGCGTATTTGCATTTTTTTGGAAAAAAAAACATTTTTGTTGTATTTACTCCAAATGAGTATTATTGTCATGCATGAATGAATTTTTTTGTTAGTGGTGTCATAATGGCAGCATATTTAGTTAGTGGTTTGAGCATGAACTTCTTTGCGATGTGTTTTGCATTGTCTTATGTGTAATTTTCTTTTCTTTTTCTTTTTAGTGGGATATTCTTGATTCTTACTGTGTCTGTGCAGAGTAGGTGGTGGTGAGTCTAGCTGCTTCTGGCAAGTGAGTGGTATAGTGTTGGAGTATATAGGTCTTTGTGATAAAGCTACATTTTGTTCATTTCTTTTTTTACAAAGGGTTAGTTGTTGTTGACTTGTTTGACAAGTTACCTTTATTAGTAAGCATTATGGTTAGCCGTAGAATGACTGCTCAGCAGGTGGTTCGTATGCTTCTTGAATCTTCCTCTGAGCAGGATTATGAGACTGACAGTGCGTCTGAGGGAGAGGAGGGAGGGGAAGATTCAGGCAGTGAGTTTTCTCTCCACATGGAATCATCGGATGATGAAGATACTCTCAGTGCGGATGAAGCTACTCTCAGTGCGGATGAAGTGCCTGTTTTAGAGGAGGACACTGCTGTGCCGATGGTGCAAGAGGCATCTAGATTGCAGCCTGAGGCTGCTAGGCTTCCTACTGGAAGTGCTGGACTCTGGGTTGATCCAAACATGGTGCAGCCGGTGCTGCCTGCCTTTAGTGGTGATGCAGGGTGTAGAGTGGATTGTGAATTTTTTTGCCTATACAGTTTTTTCAGTTGTTCATGGATGATGTATTTTTGGGTGAGATTGTTGAGCAGACTAATTTGTATGCTGAACAGTTTTTGAGGGACAACAGTGCCAGACTTAGGCCCCGCTCTAGAGCTACCCGGTGGACTCCCACAAATCTGGATGAGATGAAGAAGTTTTTGGGTTTGACTTTTTGATGGGCTTGATAAGGAAGCCGTCCCTGGCTTCATATTGGTCTACCAGTCCCTTGATGGCAACGGCCATATTTCCTGCAATTATGAGTCGTGATCGGTATTTACTTTTGCTTCAGATGCTGCATTTTGTTGATAATGCTTTGGCGTTGCCACGAGATCACCCTGACTGTGACCGTCTTTTTAAGATTCGGCCTGTTCTTGATCACTTTGTAGATCGATTTTCAGAGATCTATACTCCAGGCAAAGAAATATCTGTTGATGAGTCTTTGGTCCTGTTCAAGGGCCGTTTGGTTTTTAGGCAGTACATTCCTAGCAAGAGGGCACGTTATGGAATTAAGATGTATATGTTGCCTGAGAGTAGGACAGGATATGTCTTTAATTTCCGGGTGTACACTGGTAGGGATTCCACTATTGACCCCCCTGGTTGTCCATCCACTTATGGAGTTTCAGAGAAAATTGTGTGGGATCTTGCTAGAGGACTGTTTAACAGAGGCCACCATTTGTACCTTGATAACTTCTACACTGCTGTGCAATTGTTTAAGGAATTGTTCAAAGTGGACACTTTTGCTTGTGGCACAATCCGCTCTAACCGTAAAGGTTACCCAAAAGAGCTTGTTTGCAAAAAGCTTCAGAGGGGACAGTGCAGTGCCTTGCCTAGTGAGGAACTGCTAGCTGTGAAATTTGTGGACAGGAGGGATGTGTACATGCTGACTACCATTCATGATGAGAGTACTTCACCTGTGACTGTTTGGGGTCAGCTTGGTGAAGTGCGCAAACCTGTGTGCATTTTAGACTACAATAAGCACATGGGTGGTGTCGATAGAGTAGATCAGAGGTTGGAACCTTACACTGCTATTCGTAAGGCTTACATTTGGTATAAGAAGTTGGCCATCCATCTCTTCAATTTAGCAACTTTCAATGCTTTTGTTGTGTACAAGGAGTGTTCTCCTGCGTCAAAGATGACTTTTGTTCAGTTTCAGGAGTCTGTGATAGGCAGCCTTGTTGTTGTGGAACAGGCAAGTGTTCCTAGAGTAGGAGTGGTGGAGGATGTGGCTAGATTGAAAGATCGCCACTTTCCTGATTGAATTCCTCCCACGCCCAAAAAACCAATCCCTGTAAGAGATGTAGAGTCTGCTTGCGAAGAGGTGTGCGGAAGGAGAGTCGTATGCACTGTGCCGATTGTCCTTCTAATCCTGGGCTGTGTGTGCCCACATGTTTCAGATTGTATCACACTCAAAAGAGTTTTTGGGAGCAACCGTGAGTCTAATAGTGTACTGCCTGGTCTGTATGGTTTTATATAGTTGTTCAGTTTAACGTTTGGCAAAAGAATGATGTCTTTAGTTACTGCTGTTGTTTTTGTAGTTATAGTTTTGTATTTAGTTGCAATTGGTTTCTGTTTTCTTTCTTGTTTAAAACATTTTTATGACGGTGTGCCTGGACTGGCGCTTGGCTGGCGGTGTACGTGGACTGGCGCTTGGCTGGTGGTGAGTGGACTGGCACTTGGCTGGCGGTGTGCGTGGATTGGCGCTTGGCTGGCGGTGTGCGTGGATTGGCGCTTGGCTGGCACTGTGCGTGGATTGGCGCTTGGCTGGCGGTGTGCGTGGACTGGCGCTTGGCTGGCGGTGTGCGTGGACTGGTGCTTGGCTGGCGATGAGTGGACTGGCGCTTGGCTGGCGGTGTGTGTGGATTGGCGCTTGGCTGGCGGTGTGCGTGGACTGGCGCTTGGCTGGCGGTGTGCGTGGACTGGTGCTTGGCTGGCGGTGTATGTGGACTGGCGCTTGGCTGGCGGTGTGCGTGGACTGGTGCTTGGCTGGCGGTGTGTGTGGACTGGCGCTTGGCTGGCGGTGTGTGTGGATTGGCGCTTGGCTGGCGGTGTGCGTGGACTGGCGCTTGGCTGGCGGTGTGCGTGGACTGGCGCTTGGCTGGCGGTGTGTGTGGACTGGCGCTTGGCTGGCGGTGTGCGTGGATGGGCGCTTGGCTGGCGGTGTGTAAGTAGTGACTTGCTGCTGGTCACTACACACACTGCTAGCTAAACGCCACTCCACGCAATCCGTGAGCTGGTGTGGTTGCTGTGTCAGGAATGTGGGTGTGTAAAAGTGATGGGCCCTTGAATGGCGCTGTCTGCTGGTGTGAGTGTTGTAATGTGCTGGGCCCGCGGCTGGCGGTGTGAATGGTTTTGTATGTGTCACACGTATGAAAGGTGTATGAATGGCCTGTAAAGCGGTTGGTGCCTTGTCGTGGCTTTACAGCTCACGAGCTGTGAGTCAATGGTTCAGTTTCTCGTCCTTTCAATTATTAACAGTGCATTTCATTTTTGTGAAATCTCTGGTTAATACAACTGTATATACTGAACCATCACTCACCCTTGTGCCAAATCCAACCAGTATGTTTGTGTGCTTGAAGAATAGGTGGTTGTTCAGAAATATTTGTCTTTTCTGTCTTTCTCAAGCAGGGTGTACCTTGTCCCTTTTTGTGAATGGTGTAATGTGTTGGTTTTGTGCCTGGTGGTGTGAATGGTCTTGTGTGTATCATGTATGAAAGGTGTGTGAATGGCCTGTAAAGCGGTTGGTGCCTTGTCGTGGCTTTACAGCTCACGAGCTGCGAGTCAATGGTTCAGTTTTTTGTCCTTTCAATTATTGACAGTGCATTTCATTTTTGTGAAATCTCTTGTTAATAAAATTTTATATACTGAACCATCACTCGCCCTCGTGCCAAATCCAACCAGTATGTGTGTGTGCTTGAGGAATAGATGGCTGTGCAGTCATCTTTGTCTTTTTGTCTCTCTGCCAAGGTGTACATTTCATCTAAGAAAAACCTACCAACTGTAGATTTTGTCGTAAATTAAACACCCATGGGAGTACATGGTGATGTCTCTCTTGTGGATCCCAACAAGTTATCTTACCCACAATGTCCTGCAAACCTCAAAATGTGACTGTCACATTTTCCTTGCATTATTGTGCTCAAATTTTCACGCTGCAGAAAGTAACAACAAATTTCCAACCCCCCAGCATTTCTCCAAGTATCCCAATAGAAATGGTACCTCACTTGTGTGGGTGGGCCAAGTACCCGCGGCAGGGAAGTGCCCAAAACCTATTGATGTGACATCAAAATTACCTATCACAAACCAACCTGGTTTTGCGAGGGGGGTCCCATGAGTTTTTGGCCCGGGGGTCGGCGGCCATCTAGGGAAACCTACCAAACCCACACATGTATGGAAACTAGACATCCGGGGGAGTCCAGTGAGGTATGGTTTGCGTGGGTCCCCCAACATTCTCCTTCCCAGAATCCCCTGCAAACCTCAAATTTTGCTGAAAAAAACACTTTTTTCTCAAATTTCTGTGTGGGAAAGTTCTGGAATCTGTGTGGATCCACAAATTTCCTCCCACCCAGCGCTCCCCCAGGTCTCCCGATAAAAATGGTACCTCACTCGCATGGGTGGGTCAAGGACCCGCGACAGGCAAGGGCCCAAAACCTATTGAGGCAACATCAAAATTACCTATCACAAACTAACCTGGTTTTGCAAGGGGGGTCCCATGAGTTTTTGGCCCGGGGCTCGGCGGCCATCTAGGGAAACCTACCAAACCTACACATTTCTGTAAACTAGACACCCGGGGGAGTCCAGCGAGGTATGGCTTGCGTGGGTCCCCCAACATTCTCCAACCCAGAATCCCCTGCAAACCTCAAATTTTCCTGAAAAAAACACTTTTTTCTCAAATTTCTGTGTGGGAAAGTTCTGGAATCTATGTGGATCCACAAATTTCCTCCCACCCAGCGCTCCCCCAGGTCTCCCGATAAAAATGGTACCTCACTCGCGTGGGTGGGTCAAGGACCCGCGACAGGCAAGGGCCCAAAACCAATTGAGGCAACATCAAAATTACCTATCACAAACCAACCTGGTTTTGCAAGGGGGGTCCCATGAGTTTTTGGCCCGGGGCTCGGCGGCCATCTAGGGAAACCTACCAAACCTACACATTTCTGGAAACTAGACACCCGGGGGAGTCCAGCGAGGTATGGCTTGCGTGGGTCCCCCAACATTCTCCAACCCAGAATCCCCTGCAAACCTCAAATGTTCCTGAAAAAAACACTTTTTCTCAAATTTCTGTGTGGGAAAGTTCTGGAATCTATGTGGATCCACAAATTTCCTCCCACCCAGCGCTCCCCAGGTCTCCCGATAAAAATGGTACCTCACTCGCGTGGGTGGGTCAAGGACCCACGACAGGCAAGGGCCCAAAACCAATTGAGGCAACATCAAAATTACCTATTACAAACCAACCTGGTTTTGCAAGGGGGGCCCATGAGTTTTTGGCCCGGGGCTCGGCGGCCATCTAGGGAAACCTACCAAACCTACACATTTCTGGAAACTAGACACCCGGGGGAGTCCAGCGAGGTATGGCTTGCGTGGGTCCCCCAACATTCTCCAACCCAGAATCCCCTGCAAACCTCAAATTTTCCTGAAAAAAACACTTTTTTCTCAAATTTCTGTGTGGGAAAGTTCTGGAATCTGCGTGGATCCACAAATTTCCTCCCACCCAGCGTTCCCCCAGGTCTCCCGATAAAAATGGTACCTCACTTGCGTGGGTGGGTCAAGGACCCGCGACAGGCAAGGGCCCAAAACCTATTGAGGCGACATCAAAATTACCTATCACAAACCAACCTGGTTTTGCGAGGGGGGGTCCCATGAGTTTTTGGCCCGGGGCTCGGCGGCCATCTAGGGAAACCTACCAAACCCACACATTTCTGGAAACTAGACACCCGGGGGAGTCCAGCGAGGTATGGCTTGCATGGGTCCCCCAACATTCTCCTACCCAGAATCCCCTGCAAACTGCAAATTTTGCTGAAAAAATCACTTTTTTCTCATATTTCTGTGTGGGAAAGTTCTGGAATCTGGGTGGATACACAAAATTCCACCCACCCCGCGTTCCCCAAAGTCTTCTGAGAAAAATGGTACCTCACTTGCATGGGTGGGTCAAGGACCCGTGACAGGCAAGGGCCCAAAACCTATTGAGGCGACATCAAAATTACCTATCACAAACCAACCTGGTTTTGCAAGGGGGGTCCCATGAGTTTTTGGCCCGGGGCTCGGCGGCCATCTAGGGAAACCTACCAAACCCACACATTTCTGGAAACTAGACACCCGGGAGTCCAGCGAGGTATGGCTTGCGTGGGTCCCCCAACATTCTCCTACCCAGAATCCCCTGCAAACCTCAAATTTCGCTGAAAAAACACTGTTTTCTCAAATTTCTGTGTGGGAAAGTTCTGGAATCTGCGTGGATCCACAAATTTCCTCCCACCCAGCATTCCCCCAGGTCTCCCGATAAAAATGGTACCTCACTCGCGTGGGTGGGTAAAGGACCCGCGACAGGCAAGGGCCCAAAACCTATTGAGGCGACATCAAAATTACCTATCACAAACCAACCTGGTTTTGCAAGGGGGGTCCCATGAGTTTTTGGCCCGGGGCTCGGCGGCCATCTAGGGAAACCTACCCAATCCATACATTTCTGGAAACTAGACACCCGGGGGAGTCCAGCGAGGTATGGCTTGCGTGGGTCCCCCAACATTCACCTACCCAGAATCCCCTGCAAACCTCAAATTTCGCTGAAAAAATCATCATCCTGTCGCGGGCACTAGGCCTACTCACACAAGTGAGGTACCATTTTTCTCGGAAGACTTTGGGGAACGCGGGGTGGGTGGAAATTTGTGGATCCACGCAGATTCCAGAACTTTCCACCACAGAAATGTGAGGAAAATGTAGTTGTTTTGACAATTTTTTAGGTTTGCAAGGGATTCTGGGTAACAGAACCTGGTGAGAGCCAGTCAAGTCACCCCATCCTGGATTCCCCTGGGTGTCTAGTTTTTAAAAATGTAAAGGTTTGCTAGGTTTCCCTAGGTGCCGGCAGAGCTAGGGTTCAAAAACTACAGCTAGGCACTTTGCAAAAAAAGGGTAATTTTTCATTGTGAAAATGTGGTGTGTTCATGTTGCGTTTTGCGCCGTTTCCTGTCGCGGGCACTAGGCCTACCCACACAAGTGAGGTACCATTTTTTTGGAAGACTTTGGGGAACGCGGGGTACGTGGAAATTTGTGGATCCACACAGATTCCAGAACTTTCCACCACAGAAATGTTAGGAAAATGTGGTTTGTTTGACAATTTTTTAGGTTTGCAAGGGATTCTGGGTAACAGAACCTGGTGAGAGGCAGTCAAGTCACCCCATCCTGGATTCCCCTGGGTGTCTAGTTTTCAAAAATGTATAGGTTTGCTAGGTTTCCCTAGGTGCCGGCAGAGCTAGGGTTCAAAAACTACAGCTAGGCACTTTGCCAAAAAAGAGTAATTTTTCACTGTGAAATTGTGGTGTGTCCACGTTGCGTTTTGCGCCGTTTCCTGTCGCGGGCACTAGGGCTACCCACAGAAGTGAGGTACCATTTTTCTCGGAAGACTTTAGGGAACGCGGGGTGGGTGGAAATTTGTGGATCCACGCAGATTTCAGAACTTTCCACCACAGAAATGTGAGGAAAATGAGGTTTTTTTGACAATTTTGTAGGTTTGCAAGGGATTCTGGGTAACAGAACCTGGTGCGAGGCAGTCAAGTCACCCCATCCTGGATTCCCCTGGGTGTCTAGTTTTCAAAAATGTATAGGTTTGCTAGGTTTCCCTAGGTGCCGGCAGAGCTAGGGTTCAAAAACTACAGCTAGGCACTTTGCCAAAAAAGGGTCATTTTCCACTGTGAAATTGTGGCGTGTCCACGTTGCGTTTTGCGCCGTTTCCTGTCCCGGGCACTAGGCCTACCCACACAAGTGAGGTACCATTTTTCTCGGAAGACTTTGGGGAATGCTGGGTGGGTGGAAATTTGTGGATCCACGCAGATTCCAGAATTTTCCACCACAGAAATGTGAGGAAAATGTGGTTTTTTTGACAATTTTTTAGGTTTGAAGGGATTCTGGGTAACAGAACCTGGTGAGAGGCAGTCAAGTCACCGCATCGTGGATTCCCCTGGGTGTCTAGTTTTCAAAAATGTATAGGTTTGCTAGGTTTCCCTAGGTGCCGGCAGAGCTAGGGTTCAAAAACTACAGCTAGGCACTTTGCAAAAAAAGGGTAATTTTTCATTGTGAAAATGTGGTGTGTTCATGTTGCGTTTTGAGCCATTTCCTGTCGTGGGCACTATGCCTACCCACACAAGTGAGGTACCATTTTTATCGGGAGACTTAGGGTAATTCAGATTTGTAAAGCAACTGTTATTACCTATTGACTTTCGATGCATTTCTTCCTTCCAAAGGAAAGAGAATGTGTAAAAAAGAAGTCATTTTGAAAAATGACCGATAATTCTCATGCTAGTATGAGTATTCCCAATTTCAGAAATGTGCAAATATCTACTGTTTCTAAACTCTATATTTTGTTCCCATTTCAGAAATACATAGGTGTCTTTCATACCGATTTTTCTATGTATACATTTTCCCAGAATAATTGCTATATACCCGGTACATAATAAAAAACCATTGCAAGTCACCGCTCAGTTTTTGGCTCTGGGTTCGTCGGGTTCTTGGTGAACCTACAAGTCCTATATATCCCCACAACCAGTAAGGTCCAGCGGATGTAACGGTATATTGCTTTCAAAGAGATGTCATAATTTGAAGAAGTTACAGGTGAAAACGTTGACACAAAAGGCTGGTTTTTTCAAGTAAATTTCAATTTTTCCTATATTTAACTGTTAGTTTCTATAAAGAAACCTTGAAGGAGCAAAACAAATGACCCCTTGCTGAATTCAAAATTGTGTCTACGTTTCTAAAATGTATAGCTTTCCAGGATCCATTATTGCTTTCATACCCATTTCTACCATTAACTGGAAGGAGGTTGAAAGCACAAAAAATAGCAAAAATAGGCTATGTCCCAGAAAAATGCCAAAACTGTGTAAAAAATGTTGGTTTTCTGACAAAAGTCTGTCATTCCCTAAAAGCTGGGAAAATGGTGATTTCAGCCCCACAAACCCTTTTTTGATACCATTTGCAGGGAAAAAACCAGACGCTTTCATTTGCAGCACTTTTTCCCCATTTTTCCCAAAAAAAACAAAATTTAGCTGTATTTTGGCTAATTTCTGGGTCCCCTCCTGGGGAATCCACAAACCCTGGGTACCTTTAGAATCCCCATGATGTTGGAAGAAAAGGATGCAAATTTGGCGTGGATACCTTATGTGGTCAAAAAGTTACAGGGGCCTAAGCGCGAACTACCCCAAATAGCCCAAAAAAGGCTTAGCACAGGGGGGGAAAAGGCCTAGCAGCGAAGGGGTTAAGAATCACAGCGCTAATTCCAACAAGCGTTTTTATAATGCACAACAAGTTTCAAATGCAAGGTTCGTTTCAACTAGTAATGTGAATATTATCTATGCACATGCCCAAGAAAGCTCTTCGATACAAAAGGGGATGATGGACGGAACGTTTGAGCCAATCAAACACTCACCCCCAGTCAACTGATCTGGGTTTAATCCATCATCATTCTTTAGCTCACTCCACCACCCCAGTTCAGACATGGCCATATGCATATCAGTCTGACCCTGTGCCTCATGGGAACAGTCCAGCCCGAACTGCCAAGCCATGTCTTCCCTGGACCGGAAACAAGCATCCTAGGACCGGTTTCTGGCATTCCAGCCGTCATCAGCCAGGCTTGCTTGAATCCAGTGGCAAAGTGAGCAAGGGACCCACGTCTGGGCATACCCCGCCAACTTAGGGCGAACAAACCGATACAAAGGGGATGATGGACGGAGCGTTTGAGCCAATCAAACACTCACCCCCAGTCAACTGATCTGGGTTTAATCCATCATCATTCTTTAGCTCACTCCACCACCCCAGTTCAGACATGGCCATATGCAAATCAGTCTGACCCTGTGCCTCATGGGAACAGTCCAGCCCGAACTGCCAAGCCATGTCTTCCCTGGACCGGAAACAAGCATCCTAGGACCGGTTTCTGGCATTCCAGCCGTCATCAGCCAGGCTTGCTTGAATCCAGTGGCAAAGTGAGCAAGGGACCCACGTCTGGGCATACCCCGCCAACTTAGGGCTGAACAAGCGATACAAAGGGGATGATGGACGGAGCGTTTGAGCCAATCAAACACTCACCCCCAGTCAACTGATCTGGGTTTAATCCATCATCATTCTTTAGCTCACTCCACCACCCCAGTTCAGACATGGCCATATGCAAATCAGTCTGACCCTGTGCCTCATGGGAACAGTCCAGCCCGAACTGCCAAGCCATGTCTTCCCTGGACCGAAACAAGCATCCTAGGACCGGTTTCTGGCATTCCAGCCGTCATCAGCCAGGCTTGCTTGAATCCAGTGGCAAAGTGAGCAAGGGACCCACGTCTGGGCATACCCCCGCCAACTTAGGGCGAACAAGCGATACAAAAGGGGATGATGGACGGAGCGTTTGAGCCAATCAAACACTCACCCCCAGTCAACTGATCTGGGTTTAATCCATCATCATTCTTTAGCTCACTCCACCACCCCAGTTCAGACATGGCCATATGCAAATCAGTCTGACCCTGTGCCTCATGGGAACAGTCCAGCCCGAACTGCCAAGCCATGTCTTCCCTGGACCGGAAACAAGCATCCTAGGACCGGTTTCTGGCATTCCAGCCGTCATCAGCCAGGCTTGCTTGAATCCAGTGGCAAAGTGAGCAAGGGACCCACGTCTGGGCATACCCCCGCCAACTTAGGGCGAACAAAGCGATACAAAGGGGATGATGGACGGAGCGTTTGAGCCAATCAAACACTCACCCCCAGTCAACTGATCTGGGTTTAATCCATCATCATTCTTTAGCTCACTCCACCACCCCAGTTCAGACATGGTGGAGAGGTGGTGGAGTGAGCTAAAGAATGATGATGGATTAAACCCAGATCAGTTGACTGGGGGTGAGTGTTTGATTGGCTCAAACGTTCCGTCCATCATCCCCTTTGTATCGCTTTGTTCGCCCTAAGTTGGCGGGGTATGCCCAGACGTGGGTCCCTTGCTCACTTTGCCACTGGATTCAAGCAAGCCTGGCTGATGACAGCTGGAATGCCAGAAACCGGTCCTAGGATGCTTGTTTCCGGTCCAGGGAAGACATGGCTTGGCAGTTCGGGCTGACTGTTCCCATGAGGCACAGGGTCAGACAGATTTGCATATGGCCATGTCTGAACTGGGGTGGTGGAGTGAGCTAAAGAATGATGATGGATTAAACCCAGATCAGTTGACTGGGGGTGAGTGTTTAATTGGCTCAAGCGTTCCGTCCATCATCCCCCTTTGTATCGCTTGTTCGCCCTAAGTTGGCGGTATGCCCAGACGTGGGTCCCTGCTCACTTTGCCACTGGATTCAAGCAAGCCTGGCTGATGACGGCTGGAATGCCAGAAACCGGTCCTAGGATGCTTGTTTCCGGTCCAGGAAGACATGGCTTGGCAGTTCGGGCTGGACTGTTCCCATGAGGCACAGGGTCAGACTGATTTGCATATGGCCATGTCTGAACTGGGGTGGTGGAGTGAGCTAAAGAATGATGATGGATTAAACCCAGATCAGTTGACTGGGGTGAGTGTTTGATTGGCTCAAGCGTTCCGTCCATCATCCCCTTTGTATCGCTTTGTTCAGCCCTAAGTTGGCGGGGTATGCCCAGACGTGGGTCCCTTGCTCACTTTGCCACTGGATTCAAGCAAGCCTGGCTGATGACGGCTGAATGCCAGAAACCGGTCCTAGGATGCTTGTTTCCGGTCCAGGGAAGACATGGCTTGGCAGTTCGGGCTGGACTGTTCCCATGAGGCACAGGGTCAGACTGATTTGCATATGGCCATGTCTGAACTGGGGTGGTGGAGTGAGCTAAAGAATGATGATGGATTAAACCCAGATCAGTTGACTGGGGTGAGTGTTTGATTGGCTCAAGCGTTCCGTCCATCATCCCCTTTGTATCGCTTTGTTCGCCCTAAGTTGGCGGGGTATGCCCAGACGTGGGTCCCTTGCTCACTTTGCCACTGGATTCAAGCAAGCCTGGCTGATGACGGCTGGAATGCCAGAAACCGGTCCTAGGATGCTTGTTTCCGGTCCAGGGAAGACATGGCTTGGCAGTTCGGGCTGGACTGTTCCCATGAGGCACAGGGTCAGACTGATTTGCATATGGCTATGTCTGAACTGGGGTGGTGGAGTGAGCTAAAGAATGATGATGGATTAAACCCAGATCAGTTGACTGGGGTGAGTGTTTGATTGGCTCAAACGTTCCGTCCATCATCCCCTTTGTATCGCTTTGTTCAGCCCTAAGTTGGCGGGGGTATGCCCAGACGTGGGTCCCTTGCTCACTTTGCCACTGGATTCAAGCAAGCCTGGCTGATGACGGCTGGAATGCCAGAAACCGGTCCTAGGATGCTTGTTTCCGGTCCAGGGAAGACATGGCTTGGCAGTTCGGGCTGGACTGTTCCCATGAGGCACAGGGTCAGACTGATTTGCATATGGCCATGTCTGAACTGGGGTGGTGGAGTGAGCTAAAGAATGATGATGGATTAAACCCAGATCAGTTGACTGGGGGTGAGTGTTTGATTGGCTCAAACGTTCCGTCCATCATCCCCTTTTGTATCGCTTTGTTCGCCCTAAGTTGGCGGGGTATGCCCAGACGTGGGTCCCTTGCTCACTTTGCCACTGGATTCAAGCAAGCCTGGCTGATGACGGCTGGAATGCCAGAAACCGGTCCTAGGATGCTTGTTTCCGGTCCAGGGAAGACATGGCTTGGCAGTTCGGGCTGGACTGTTCCCATGAGGCACAGGGTCAGACTGATTTGCATATGGCCATGTCTGAACTGGGGTGGTGGAGTGAGCTAAAGAATGATGATGGATTAAACCCAGATCAGTTGACTGGGGGTGAGTGTTTGATTGGCTCAAGCGTTCCGTCCATCATCCCCTTTTGTATCGCTTTGTTCGCCCTAAGTTGGCGGGGGTATGCCCAGACGTGGGTCCCTTGCTCACTTTGCCACTGGATTCAAGCAAGCCTGGCTGATGACGGCTGGAATGCCAGAAACCGGTCCTAGGATGCTTGTTTCCGGTCCAGGGAAGACATGGCTTGGCAGTTCGGGCTGGACTGTTCCCATGAGGCACAGGGTCAGACTGATTTGCATATGGCCATGTCTGAACTGGGGTGGTGGAGTGAGCTAAAGAATGATGATGGATTAAACCCAGATCAGTTGACTGGGGGTGAGTGTTTGATTGGCTCAAACGTTCCGTCCATCATCCCCTTTTGTATCGCTTTGTTCGCCCTAAGTTGGCGGGGGTATGCCCAGACGTGGGTCCCTTGCTCACTTTGCCACTGGATTCAAGAAAGCCTGGCTGATGACGGCTGGAATGCCAGAAACCGGTCCTAGGATGCTTGTTTCCGGTCCAGGGAAGACATGGCTTGGCAGTTCGGGCTGGACTGTTCCCATGAGGCACAGGGTCAGACTGATTTGCATATGGCCATGTCTGAACTGGGGTGGTGGAGTGAGCTAAAGAATGATGATGGATTAAACCCAGATCAGTTGACTGGGGGTGAGTGTTTGATTGGCTCAAACGTTCCGTCCATCATCCCCTTTTGTATCGCTAAAGAAAGCTCTTCAGCGCGATGTGCCACGTTCAATATACAAATGTTCAAGAAAGCGCGTCAGCGCGTTGTGCCAAAGTCAATAAGCAAATGCCCAAGAAGCGCTCCAGTGCGATGTGCCATGTTCAATATGCAAATGTCCAAAAACGCGCTTCAGTGCAATGTGTCACATTCAAAGATGCAAATCCCCAAAAAGCGCTGCAGCACGATGTGCCAATGTTCATTAAACAAATGCCCAATAAATTGCTTCGACAAAGAGAGCTCGAGTCAATATGCAAATATCAACAGGTTCCTCCTTTAAACAAAACGGAACGATCCTACCTGATGGTGATCAAGGGAAGGATCTACAACCTGCATTAAATCGTCAGAAATCTTCTCACTAAAACCGGAGATCTGCTGCTGCTGCTCACGCTCAGAGTTCTCAATAACCAGCAAAGAGAACAGGGTGTGGCTCCTATTTAAAGGCTTTCTCAAGAAGTTTCCAGATGACAGCTCTCAGGTAAACTACTGGAGCTGAGAAGGGCCAATAGACCTTGGGCAGCAGACTATAACAAACATTGGTACAAACAAGTGACAGTGCAACCAATGAGCACTGGCAAAACCAATAAACAAGCACTGGTAAAAGCAATAGAAAGTACAACAGTCTGTAACAAGCATTGGTACAAACAAGGGACAGTGCAAACAATAAGCACGGGCAAAACCAATAAACAAGCACTGGTAAAAGCAATAGAAAATACTAAAGGACACGTGATTGGCAGAATCATGACAGGATGCTTCCAAAACCGCAGCCACTGTACATACTGCATAGGCAGAACTCAATACGCCTTTTTCATTTCTAAGACAAGATCCATCAACAAACATCACATTATCTGATTCCTCTAGCGGAGTAGCCTTAATGTCTGGCCTTGGTTTCGTGCACAAATCTGTCACATCCAAACAATCGTGATCTGCTTCATCTCTCACTTCCTCACAAAATGGACTAGGCAACAATGTTGCCGGATTTATTGTCGTACATCTCACCACAGTCACATTTTCAGCACCTAATATTACTCTTTCATATCTAGTCAGCCGATTATAAGTCATGTGCTGTGTACGTGTTCTTGTCAAAAGAATCTCAACTGAGTGTGGCACATATACTTTAACTGAATGTCCCATCACAATCGCTTCACTTTGTTCCAAGCTCACACAAGTAGCAGCTACTGCTTTCAAACAACCTGGTAACGCTGCAGCCACTGAATCCAAAGTAGCAGAAAAATATGCCACTGGACGTCATGCCATTCCATGTCTCTGAGTTAAAACTGAAAGTGCACACCCATCTCTCTCACAACAGTACAAGGCAAAATCCTTTGTATAATCTGGCATTCCCAATGCAGGTGCTCGACAAAGACTGTCTCGTAACTCAATAAAAGCTTTCATGCTTTCATCATCCAATTCAATCGGATCAGTCACATCTTTGCGTGTCAACCTCTGTAGAGGCTTTGCAATCAGTGAAAAGCCACTGATCCACTGTCTGCAGTATCCAACCATTCCCAAGAACATTCGCACTTCCTTCTGAGTTTTAGGAGGGCTCATTTGTTGAATCACACTGATCCGTTCTGGTGTCACCTTCCTGACTCCTTTCTCTATTTTGTGTCTCAAATATGGGACCTCCTGTTTACAAAACTGTAATTTTGCTGGTGACACTTTGTGTCCACCTTCTGCCAGATGATTCAGTAAGGCAATTGTATCTGTCACACATGCCTCTCGTGTTTTTGATGCCACCTGTAGGTCATCAATTTACTGAACCAAAACCGATTTTCTGGCATAATCAAAGTCTCCAAACATTTTTTCAAAATCTGATTAAAAATCGATGGACTCTCTGTGTACCCTGGGGGAACTCGGCACCATGCCAAAACACAGTCTCCGAACCGGAACGCAAACAAATACTGGCTATCCGGATGTAAGGGAATCGAGAAAATGCTTGACACAGATCATTTACTGTATACCATTCTGCATCACAGGGAATTTGATATAGAATCACTGCTGGATTTGGCACTATTGGACAACAGGGTACCACAATCTTATTTATTTTTCGTAAATCTTGTACTATCCTATATTTTCCGCTTGGCTTTTTAATTCCCATAATAGGCGAATTACAAGGACTGCTTAGTATTTCTCTTAAAATACCTTGCTCAATTATTTGGTCATTACAAAATAATGGGGTAACCCAATAGACGTCACAGGACCTGGGTACAGTATAATATAAAGAAAGTTGGTCCTTGACTGCTTTGGAGAAGGTATTTAAATAAGAGAATAGTGATTTAAGGGTTGCCAGGAGGGTCAACCTGAAGTAATGGATACGTTATGTATACACACCCTAGTAAAACAGTTAGGTCCTCCAATATACTTATACAAATTAACGCCACACAAGATTTATTTTAGGAAAGGTCATTATTTATATATTCCTTGTAATTTAAATACAAACATCAGGCGTCCGATAATGTGATTGCTATGTACATTAGAGAGAAGGTTGCACAAGGAAAGAAAAAGGAGGGGGTTTGGTGCTCGTGAAAAGAGAGGGAGAAATCAAGGAGTTCAAAAATTACACAAAATCCCTTATTGTAGCGGGCACTGGTCTATACAAGAACCAGTTTTCATAGGCCTGTCCACAGTCTTTTGTAGTCTATTTACATTACTCTCGAGTGTATAAATGCAGCATCCAATTTTAGTGGAGGGATAAATTATGGAGCAGGCCTTCACTTGGGCGATGCGTCGATGTTTCGACCCGTCTTAAGCGAAGAGGGCGATTTGGAGCCTCCGGGTGCGGGTCTTCTTCAGGACAAAGAGGTGCGGGGGCAACCTAATATAAAGGCTCAGGGCGATGTCACCATAGAAAGTCCAAAATCAAGGGCATTCCCATAAGTGGAAGTATCCGCTATGAGCGGTATAGGTGCGCTGCGTGGACAACTGCTATTGAAGTCCTCGTGTGTGAATAATTCCAATCTATTCAAAGTTCAGGATCCAATCCTTGAAGAATGCCGGAGCGCCGTGCCTCACAGGACCTGTTCTGTCAGATACCAAAGGTCAATCACAGGAATGACTCCTGCTGTTATTTCGGGACTCATTTTGTATTGAGGTGTGTTTGGAAATGTTGCATCTGGTTTCACCGCAACCTGAATAGGATCCACACCTTTCATCAGACCAATCTCTTTTCCTGAGAAGTCCCATACATCAGATCTTACTGTATTTCTCAACTCTGCAGGCAAATCTTCTTTAGTAAGAAGTGAAAACAATTCATCCACTTCTGTCCCTTGCTTCGCTAACATAATTTTAAACACAACATCCTCATCTGGTGTTTGGAAAGCAATACCATCTGGTGTACAATAAATAGTGCAATTCATCTTGCACAGTAAATCTATCCCTAAAAGATTTACCGGACTCGTTTCACATACCACGAACCGATGCATGTCTCTGAATCTTCCAATATGAACTTCTATTAGCTTTGTTATTTGGGTTTTGATATACTTATTGGAGACTCCTATAACTTGGATAGTTTCTCCCGAGAGGGGTAGGTTTGGAATTTCTGCTGCTCTCACAGTAGAACGGGTAGCACCAGTGTCCACTAGGAATGTAATATCATTATCTTCCACTCTTCCATCAACAAATGGACCTGACTGATCTACCTCTAGAGTTGCGCCAAGCACGCACTCTTCCTCCCCCCTCAGGAACCGTCATTGAGATGAGTCTGAATCACTCTCATTGCACTGCAACAAGTATTGCGAAACCATTTGCACATTTTGATTCTTACCAATTTGTTCACCTGCGTGAAACCCAGTGTTCGCACTGTATCTCTGCACTTGAGCATTCACATTATTTGGCATAGGAGCTTGTGGTACCTGTAACTGTGGAGTAGCTATCTGCTGCTGCTGTTGCTGTTGTTGATTCACAACCATCTCATTCTGCATCTGTGAATTTAAATTTTGATTTATCCCATTATTTTTCTGAACAGATCTACACTCGTTCTTCCAATGCCCAAATTTTCCACACGCATGACAAGGATATTTCCTTTTCATTTCATCTTTATTCATTTTACCTCTACCTCTACCACCACTCGTCATTTGACCATTCTGATTCTGACCTTTCATCTGAAAATCTGTTTGAGAACCACTGTTTCCTTCTTGCTGTTCTGTCACTTTCACTTGTGCCCACATCATTTTCTCTTTTAGCTTCTTATGCCTCGATTCAATATCATCACTACAATACTTTGCATACCTCAGTATCTCATCAACCGTTTTACTCTGCCAACAAATCAAATGTTGCTGAATCATATTACTAATTTCTGGTTTTAATCCAAATACAAAACGATACACAAAATGTCCCATATCTTTATCTCCAATATTCTCAAACCCACTGTACTGTTTGAACACCTGTAACAACCTTTCATAATAAGCATGTACTGATTCCTTTGGTTCTTGGGTTGTTCTGTCAATTTTAACCCAATCTGTTTCTTTCTGAGAAATTTTTCCCTTCAGGTAAGTAATTACCTCTTGGTATTTCTTCATCACCTCATCTGAAGGTGCACCTGTTTTCGCATCTCTAGGATATTCTTCTTTAGGCCAATCAACAGCAATCTTACACTCTGTCCATAAATCTGCTGGAACAACAATCTCAAATAAACCATCCAAATCCTTCAACAAGACCTTTGAAACTTTCACAAACCTCTCTACTTGTTTGTACCATTCAACTGGCTTTTCCCTCAACCTAGGGAAGTCATTAGTAAAAGACAATATACCATGTCTTGTCCAAGGAACATGAACATATCCACCAACCGGAACTTCTCTCATTGGACACACCCTTTCAGCCTGTTCTGACTCTCTTAGTGGAAATAAAGACGCATTTTTATTAACAATTATTTCTTCTTTCTTTTTCACCCATCTACCTTTCCACCATTCTGCATCTCCCCATTTCTTCAAGATACTCATTAATTCTTTTATTTGCAATCTTTTGCCAGACGCATTCAAGCTCTCCAAATCTTTTTCAGTAAAATCCAGTCTATATGTTTTCTGTAACACTCGACTTCTCTATGTCCACTCCATATTCACAAGCAGCCTCTGTTAACTTTTCATGAAGATTTCTCGCTTTCCAAGTAAGATTTTTGCACAGAACTAACAACTCCTCATCTTGATAATTACTCAATCTGTCTGGGTTTATTGTACCAATAATCATTTCTTCCAAATCCACTCTCAGTTTACTCACATCTATACTCTGTGGTTGAGGTTTTCGCTTTTCCATTCCCCTTATCCAGTCATCTAATTCATCTGGTGAAGGTCCCATTGAATTCCTTGATACCAGAGTGACATTCTGCACTACTCTCCTTGGATCCATTTGCGCACTTCTCTTAGGGGTTTCAGTTAACATCTCACAAACTGGCAGATCAATTAATGAAGTACTTGTTTCAGTTTGTTCAACCTGATCAACTATCGTTACCACTTTATTCCTGTCTCTATTCATTGGGATTGTCAACGTATGTGCTCTTGATATATTCTGTTTTTCTCCGTACAACGGAACTATAGGTCCAATTGTTACTGGCACTGTTAATGCTTCCGCATTCAGATTCAACTGATTAATTTTCTGAGTCAACTCCTCTCTTGTCCTATTCAGCATGTCCATTTCACTCTCTTGTACTGCTCTGGTAACTACCGGGAATTGTGGAACCTGCGGAATTAGTGGGGTTCCCATTAATGGTGCATTTGGGACTGTTTCACTTGAGTTCTCTTTATAAGGTGGAGGTCTTTTAGTCAAAATGTCATCTAACAACTCATCATCAGAATCACTTGGGTCAAAATCTATCCTTGATGGCTCTACATTTTTCTTCTTCTCTTTACATGTGCCTCCAGTTGCTTCTTCAGCAACTAAAACTGGGTACAAACCATCCGCTATCCCAGCTCTCCTCCATCTTTTCATTTTATCATCCCGTTTCTCAAAAGGATACCTAGACATTATACTCCTATATCTCCTTCCACCCCTATACTTCTCTCGATCATACGCTTCTTGTTCCCATTCCTCAAGCGCTTCATACTGTGTAGGTCTGGGATTTGGTTCTAAAGAGTTCATTCTTCCTCTCAAATTCTGCAGACTCCTTACATTAAATGTACCAAGCTTCAGAAAAGCTAATACACCATCATCTTCCGTGTATTTCACACAATTTTCTAACCCAGTACACGTATGGTAACCACGTTCCAACATCATAAAAGAAGCAGCTGTTCTCGGAGGTGGAATAGGAATTCCCGCTCTTGTAACTATTGGTTTGTCCTTTTTAAAGAAACTCTTTATCTTATTAATCAGCTTCATTTTTCCCAATCCTTCTCGCTAAAATTCAATTCAATAAACAAACAACAAACTCTTCGTACTTCTGTTTATTCTATTTGCTAACGACCGTCCAATACCAGCGCGACTCACACCAACCAACCAATCAGAACACTCCTACGTAATCAGTATCTTGACCAATACCAGCGCGGCTCACAAAAATCAACCAATCACAGTACTTCAAACGCCAGCTGTCTGACCAATGCCAGCGCGGCTTTTTGGGACATTAGTATTACTCCTTCTACTGGCCCTCCCTTTACAAAATAATATGGCAATGCTTTTCTATACTTTTCTTAACAAAACTTGTTAGAAAACAAACATAAAACAATGCTACTTTGTCTGTTTCACTAAATAAAGAGATAGTCTCCACTTCAAAAAGAAAGATTCTTTCACTCCAAGGAAAATAACGACCAGCGCTATTCTACACCCAAACAAGCTACAGGAGGACTTGGTACTCCTCTAGGGATACTAGCCAAAGATTCGGAAGAGGACTTTCACATGGAAAGAGGTCTTGGTACTCCTTTGGGGATGTAAGGCCAGAGTTTCGGAAGTGGACCCTTCGCTATTTCAAACAAAATCTACTCTCAAACGAATAGTCCCTAATATAACACTAACAGCCTCTCGCCGTTAAGTATTATGACAACAGACAAAGTACTTCTGCAGTGTGATACCTTATCCACACTATTCTTCTGCCTCTTCAGGCTAATACATTATCATCCCGGGATCTTAGGTAACTCCGTACCCGTACTTCTAGACAACATAGAACAAAACACTAACTTTTCATGTTAAGGAAACAAATAATCAATAATCGATAATTATTACCAAACTAATCAATATTAAACCGTCCTCTGCTACCAAAAACTGATCCAGCGCCAATCAGCGATCGATAATCGATAAAACACAATCACTGGCCCATACTCATACACCCAACACATAAATCCCTGTTGCACTGTTTCAAGTTTACGTTAAATCAGTTGTTCATAAACTACAGGCTCGTCCTAACACACTAGATACATAATTGAACCTGTAATCAACTCTCTTTCCTCTGGTCGATGGACCATTAGTTGAGAAGTTGATGGTAATAATTAGAACTAACTATATGTCTATATTACTAAATAAATCACAAACTCGGTATAAGGTTAATAATATTTATCGCAAATAATGTGAAGGTAAATGCTCATCATGTACAGTTTTACAAGGCAAACAATGCATAAATCACAGAGAGAGAACATTTATCAAAGCAAAAGGTGTCAAACTCATATCACAATGAATAGAATGCAATGAAGGAGTGGATAGCTGAAGAGACAAAAGTTTCAGAGACAAAATACATTTGCAAATGATTATGCAAAATACAGATTTGAGCTATACTAACCTAAGTATTTTAGTGGAAAATCTACCCCCTGGCCATGGGAATAGATGGGGGTTCCCCGAGAAAGTTCAGGGAACAAAGAGTAGGACAGGAACAGGAAACAGGTAGGCCTCTATCTGCATAAAGCAAACCGACGGACAGTGACGATCTCCCCTCTCTAGCTTCTTCAAAGGCACGCCCCCAAACACCCCCCAGTCACCCCAGTTATACTCTAAAAACCTTCATGTCCAATCCACCATTGTAGCAACATTTTCAGAATCTTAGTCTCTCATTGGTAAATTTAGGGGGGTTCTATCACACCACCATAGTCACGTCCATGTTTTCACAGCATTCTTTGTTTTACATTTCTAACAATACATAAGCCACGTCTCATGAATACACGCTTCCTCCAACTAGTAACATGTTACAAATCTCTACATTTTCATTGTCCCCCTCTGCAGCTTCCGCGGAAGAAGTTTGCACATTTGCACTTGGTCCCACGCCCATCTTTCCGTTACTTGGCAGACACACAATGATTCTTGAAGTTCATCAACTTTTGCCTTCTCCATTCTCTCTCAGAGCTCGATTTTCGGCTTATTTATTAGTTTTCTTTTAAACCCTCAACTCATCATGCAACGATGTAGGCCCATGCAAGCATCACTACGATGAATAAAACACAGACATTATTAATTTCATGAAATATAATTCTCACTGTTTTAACGCCCACCATTTGCACTATCCCACGTTATTTGTCTAACAAAGCATTAACGTGCAGAAAGCAGCATTATTATTATTTTTATTTTTAAGCAGAACGCGAATTCGGCCTAGTCTTTCATGCATTAGTCCACGTATTAATGCACACATGCGCATAAGCATTTCCCCGTGTTTTCGTGTTTTTTGCATGTTAGTTTCACCGCACACTGTTAGTAAATGTATATATATATTTATTTATTCGATCAAAAATATGATCATTCACATCTTAAATACACTACAACAACAATAAAAACAGTTAAAAAACACAAATATAAAAACCTTTAAAAAAGATATACAATATAATATAGCAAACACTTATTTCATCCATAGTAGATATACATACATCTTAGAAGTACCACCGGACATAGTTAAAATTATATTAACAAGATAAAGACGCAGAAACAAATTTACCCAATTTTGACCTCTTCCACCAGGCATACATTAAAAATCTCGAGACAGCAAACACTAACCAGCTTGTGGTGTCTGATTTGAATATACGTGTAGCTTGCAAGGGACAATTAAAAGATAAAGTGTGACAGACAGGAGCCAACCAAGTTTTCCTAAGTTCAGCATAAAAAGGGCAACAGAAAAAAAGATGCTCAATAGTCTCGGGAAGGATATGACATAGGGGGCACAGTGGATTAACAGACAGGTTTTCCCAGGAGCTGTTTTTTGGTATTCAAAGGAAGAGCTCCATATCTAAATTGAACATACAAAGCTCGTGCCTGAGGTGGTTCAATGTCATCCAAAAACCTTTCAAAGGCGAATACTCCTTTAAAATTTAAAAACCCCGTGGTCAAAGTGCCATGTGCAATACGATCAACCCTTTCCACGACCATTAGATCCCAAAACCTTTTTTTAACAAGAGGGACCATAAGTTTAGTAATAGACCCTGGGTCCTCCTAAAGTTGCCCCAGCCCTATTTTTAAGAACCAGGCTTTCATCTTGCTAAACCACTTAATACGACCCGTTTGATTATGCAGGGCTAACAGTTCAACCAAAGCCCCCCTCAGAGGCACCTGTGTTTTACATGTCCATACCCTGATCCAAAACATAAGTGACCTAAGAATGGCAAAGTGATCTATAGGTTTTAGACCAAGATCAAGTCTGAGTGGCAGGAGTGGTGTATTCACTGGCAGGTTCATGATGGCTCTGATAAATTTATTTTCAGCACGGGTTAGGTCTATTAAATTTTCCAGCCCCCACAACTCAGCCCCATACAGGGCTGCGCCTGGACCCTTTGCCCTGTGTATTTCTAAAATGGGAGAAATTGGCCGATAAGGGGACGCCCTAGCCCTTTGAACTATGGCACAATCAACATGCTCAAGGGTCGCAATACTCTTTTCTAACTGCGGTGTCCATGCCAACCTATCGTTGATACGGATGCCCAGATAGTCGAAGGACTTAACCTGCTTCAAAATTTGCGTACCCAGCATGAGTTTACTCTTGTTGGATTTATATGGATTAAAAATCATATATTTAGTTTTGGAGCCATTTATTTCTAAGCCCTTATCTTTACAGACTATGGCACATTTATTTAAAAGATTTTGAATACCCCGGGGTGTTCTGGCAATAAGCAGCGTATCATCTGCAAAAAGCAGACAAGGCACTACGTTGCCAGCCATTTTCGGAGGATCCCCACCGCAATTAAAGAGTTCTCCTATTAGACCATTAATATAAAGGATAAACAATGTAGGGGCAAGGACACAGCCTTGACGGACGCACTTCTGAACAGCTATGGCGTTAGTCAGACTGCCTTCAGTATTCCACCTGACCCTAGCAAAGGTGTCATGGTGTAGCCTAATAAGGATTCTAAGTAAATAGGCTGGTAATCCTAATGTACTTAGCGCTAGCCAGAGTTGGGACCGATCAATGGAGTCAAAGGCAGTCTTTAAGTCCACAAACACTACGTACAAGTGACCTCCTCTGATTGTAACTTCTTTCCATATTAACAGGAGGAACCTAAAGACTTGATCCGTAGTGCTTGTGGCGGCCCTAAATCCTGCCTGTAGGTTGGACAAAACATTATTTTCCTCTATCCAATTTTGAATTCTGGTCAGAATGATTTTGCAGACGATTTTTTGCGATACGTCTATAAGACTAATGGGCCTATAGTTCCCAGGCGACCCTTTATCACCCTTTTTATGAATGGGAATGATTTCGGCACCCCGCCAGGTCTCCGGAATGGCACCCCCTAGCAGGATGGTATTATAAACTTTTTGAAGCAGCGGACCCCATACAATCGGTTCAGCCTTAAACAGGTCTCCCGGGAGCTTATCGAGACCCGGTGCCTTCCCACTCTGCACAAAATTTATGGCCATGATTGTCTCGGCTAGAGTAATATTAGCTTCGTCGGCTACTTCATAATCTGAAGGATTCCAGTATAAGGCTGGATCAAACGAGTGCCCCTGGTCTGCAAACAATACCCCGAAATATTCTTCCCATACATGGGGCTGTATATGGAAATCTGTTTCAGTTACCAAATTTGGTGACCCCTTTGCCAATAAATGCCAAAAATATTGACTATTCTTTTGTTTCGCGGCTTCTAGAAGCAAATTCCACTTTTCGCACTCCCAGTCCCTTTTTGCCTTGTTTTGAGCTAGTTTATATAATCTCCTACTGTTTTTAATATCTGCAGGAGATTTCAGTTTCACCATCACCATTAGCTCATCCCTAGCTTTTTTACAAGCATCATTGAACCAGGGTACTACTTGCTGCTTTGGTCGGTTACTTTATTTATAAAAGAAAGGTCTTATACTTGTGGTTAATTCCGAGAAAATAGTCATAATAACCTCTGACCCAGTGGTAGTAGTGCTTATATCTATAAGAGTCAGCTCCACCACGGAATATATTTGAGGGAGTGTATTTATATCAGCTAAAATCATTGGCCATTTGACTCTTCTATTATTGTTATTTGTAATGACCGATGTAGTCTCAAGCCTAGGATACTTATGCAAGGTAGCTAATCCCATCAACGTAAGAGCCAAAGCATTATGGTCACTATCTTCCCGAGCTATAATAACCATATCCTTGACAGTGGGCCAGAGATGTAGATCGACAAGGATATAGTCGAACCGTGTCTTAGATGCCCCCCTCTTAAATGTATGACCTGCTCCTCTATCAGAGTCTGTTCGACCATTACAGGCTCTGACTCAATAGGCAATAGTAAACGATAGAACTTGTTGCCCCACCCTGGTGCATTTCTTAATAGGTGGTATCTGAAGTTTCGCAATACCCCTAGCTTCGTCCCCTTCCAAAATAAGATCCTGGATATAGTTGACCGGTTCAAAGGTTGTATTAAAATCTCCGGCAAAAATCAATCGGTAGTTTCCCGTAGCTGAGTCAAGGTAATTAGTTAACGTTGTCATTGTCCCTGATGGTCTGTGCGGACTGTTAAACCGGTTATATATATTAAATAGTCTTACTTTTGCTATCCCCTTGCCAAAGGACAGTTCCAGCCCAAGTATTTCAGCAGAGCCCAGGTACAAGACCTTTACTTTACAGGTAAGTGAGTTTTTGACCCAGATCAAAAGGCCACCCGCTGGACATCCAACCAGAGCCTGTGTGGCTTCAATGCTATACGTAGTGTAGCCTACCCTATGGACACACCCTACTGCCCAGGTTTCCTGCAGTAGGCAGAAATGAAAAGCGTCCATTAATTTACACCAATCTGGGTCGTTTATCTTTGAGTTTAAACCCGCTACATTCCAGGATAAAATGTTGAGATCTTGACAATCAAATAAAAGTTCCTGTGAATGTCCTGTAAAGTTTAAAACTCCCTCAGATTCGTAATGAGGAAGAAAGAGCAAATTTTTGGTGACTTGATCACTGCAGACTAAGTTACCACTATTATATGGCACTGAAGTAGCACCGGATGGAACATCGGAATCCAGAGCAGTTCTAACTTCAAAGGATTGTGATAAAGAAGGAAGCACTCTGTCCAGTCAGTCCTGGGAATCTAGACCACTCAGGGGATAATACCTATTTCTCAGTTCCAGGCAGGGGGCCGCCAGAGGTAACTGGGGCATTGAACTAACCAATTTGGAAGCCTTAAAGTTCCTCCCTCTAGTATCAAAATGCCTATAAAAAAACCTGAGTGGTAGAATAACTATCGCTTTTTCCTGCCTCTGTTTGGTTAAGGATGTCCCCCACCCCAACAACCGACTTGTAGTATTAGGGGATCTGCAGTTTATAACAATGCAGTCACCAGAATGGGACTTTCGTAATGGGCCAACCCAGTTAACTCGTCTCACATATAAAATATCATCATAATCTAGCTTTAAAAAATTTGTATTGTGTGAGAGCCAGTGACAGACTTTATTTTTTAACTGTGACTGAGATTCGATTTGGTCTTCATGCAAGGGAGGAACATTAGTAAGAATTGCTACATAAGGACAACACTCTGGTGGAAGATGTAAAGTCACCTTGTCATCTCGAATGGTAGAAATTATTTTAAAGGGCGACAGTGGGGATGTTTGCTCATTTGTACCGGTATTATTCCCATTGTTCCCATTAGTAACTGTGGAAAGTGGACCTTGCCTACTACCACTCATGGGCAGACCAATATTTACCAAGTGACTTAAGCAATCAGGCCCTTGATGCTTCTGCATATCTACAGTAGCAAGGCTTCTAACGTCACCATTCCTCACTTGGCTAGACGATTCATCATTACATATGGTTAATGGCCTCTCATTTAGGTTTAGGGGCCCGCCTCGATCTGAGCCCCCAACTAACAGTTTAGGTTTTACCCCGACCCGTGAAATTAAGTCCCTGACCGTTATATGCATTGATGCCACTGTAGATTCCAATTGGTCAAGTCTTTGTATTATTGGAGGAAAATTCTTATTAATTATCTCTTCAAGGGGGGATGTTACCACCACATTAACACCATTAGTGGGTATGCTAGTAGAATGGCCAGTCCTAGCAAGTTTCTCCTCAATAAGTCTTAACTTATTGTAAATGGGATCAAGCAATACAGAGATTAGCAACTCTAGTCTACTCCACTGATCATTATTACACTCACAAGTCTGTTGTTTAGAGACTAATCCCAAGCACGTCACAGGCTCTTTTAAACCTTCAATGTTATCCAACACTGAGGTTTCGTGTGTGGGCGCTTTAGGGGAGCATTTCTTTGCTCTAGATTTTGGTTTTGACTTTGGCTTTTGCGAAATACCACCCCTATGCCGCTTAACGGACACTTCATTAATAGAAGTCTGCACCACCCCGCCCCTCCTCGGGCTAACACTTTGTTGTTTTTTAGACCTAGTGAAGACTTCTCCATCTCCAACAACAGGTACTGCCTGGGCCTCAAACGTAGTAAGAGGGACTACAAGCTTTGTGGAGAGGGACATGGGCGAGGTAACAATTTCTTGATTCATCATGTCAACCACGCTAGAACCCTCCGTTCCCGTGCTTTGAGCACTTGCGCGATGTAACAGGTCCCCAGGAACAATTGATGTACCAACCTCCCTCTCCTCCTCCCTCCCCCTGCTGGACATGTTATTCTTGCCATCAAACATATACACAGTATCTAGGGGAGCACATACGGGGGATTTTGCTCTGCTTAAGCCGCCCATTGAAGATCTCTTCTGGGAGACTACAGTGTCCAGGGAAAGTCTTTTTTCCGCAAGCAGGATTTCATGGGTTAATACTGACTCAGCCCGTGAGAGGAAGGCATCCAAAGTCCCCACGACTCCCCCTCCCCCCGGCAATTGGCCATCCTTGCGTTTCACACGTTTCGCCATAGCAGAAAATAAAATTCCACACGACAGCAGTACCTTGGGTCTACGGGCTCCACATCAACGATGTCAAAGGGGCGGACCAGCCCGGCCTCTTCCGGGCTCTGACGGGCGCTACGGGAGTCCTCGAGTGCTTTTGTAGCGCCTCCTGGCGCTGGTTGCTGCCGTCGGTGGCTGTGCGCCACGCAAGGGAGCCTGGGTGTTGTGGTCCCGTTCGGACCGTTACCGCGTTCAGGGCCGGGACAGCAGTGGCGGTAGCAGCGTTGTGGCCCCCCGGACCGGAGGTGGCAGCAGAATGCAGAGAAACAGGCACTGACCATAAAAGCAGGTATGGAACCCGCGCTGCGGGAGTCCTCGAGTGCTTTTGTAGCGCCTCCTGGCGCTGGTTGCTGCCGTCGGTGGCTGTGCGCCACGCAAGGGAGCCTGGGTGTTGTGATCCCGTTCGGACCGTTACCGCGTTCAGGGCCGGGACAGCAGTGGCGGTAGCAGCGTTGTGGCCCCCCTGGACCGGAGGTGGCAGCAGAATGCAGAGAAACAGGCACCGACCATAAAAGCAGGTATGGAACAGTAAATGTTAAGAGGAGTTAATCCGAGCAGGTTTATTTTCTCAAAACCCTGCTCCATCACTTCCTGCAAGTTAGAGCTCCAGTCGTAATGAAGAGAGAGCACGAGGTTGAGTGTCTGCTTCAGTATCTGTGTGTAATTTGTTGGCCTCAGGTTCCAATAACAGTAAGAGCTGGCTTGGAGTGTTAATATATCTATTGCACAATTGTGTGTATGTAGAGTTGCCGTCTGACCAGTTTTCCTCTGGCACTACTGGTATTTTGAGGTCCCTGCTGGTACAACAATAAACAAAATCACCAAAAGCTGGTATTTTTAGCCTTTATCTGTACAAACTTCAATTAGCAAATAGAAATAGAAATTACTTTTAAGTGTGTTTTAGAGCTGCATTAATGATCCATGACTAATAAAGTAAACAAAGGCAGATCAGTCATGTTACAAATTGATACATAGGATTTTATCTAAAGTCGAATTTAGTATCACATCGTATCCCAGCTCTTGCAGACTCTTAAAACAACATTTCTTAAAACAACAACAAATTGCCTGTATTTTTTGCTTAGAAAGGTGGCAACCCTATGTATGTCACTTCAAGAAGTTGTAACTTTGTTAGATCCTTGATATAGCATAAACCCAACACCAAGTAGTAGCAGTGCCCTTTTGCAGGGAGAGAACATTTGTGAAGAGAAGCACTTCACGTTTATGGTGCTTCCCAGACAACTACATTGTGTTTGGGGTCAATTGAAAGCAACTTAGGTTAAAACAAATATTTCAAAAACACATAGACTGTGATGAGGGAGTGGGGGTAGCATCCTGTTGAGACTTGACAAAGCCATCAGATCTCCAGAATGCCTTCATTTTATTTTTTCAGAAAGAGTTAAACACTAGACCACGTTGCAAATTGTAGCGTTTAGAACCGGGCGGGGGCCGCGTGGGGCTTGGCACGCTGTGCAGATGCGCGGCAGAAATAATTGCACACCCACACACTGCTCGTGTCGGCGGCGGACTGCCTAGCGCGGTCACGCCCTGTTTATTTAATTACGCGCTCCGCCTTCCGGCGCGAGCGCTGGGGCCGGACATTTCCGGCGCGTGCGTCAGCCCCAAAAGCTGGCACGCTAACTCACTACATCCCATCCCAACTCAGTCCTTGACTGGATCCCAAGTGTCTCACAGTTCACTTACTTGGCAGGCAAAGTTCCTCAGGCGAGTGCTCAGCTGGGGGTTGCTTCTCAGAGCATACCTGTGCTGGCCACGGCTGGACCTGGGTTCTGCGGCTGATTCGCTGGGCTGGGGTGGTGTCTCTGGGGGTCTTTGGGTCGCTTCTGGGGTTCTTGGCGGGGAGGCAGACTCTGGATTGTAGTCCTCTGCCTCTCCCGGCTGCGCTGGTGTCGCCCTCGGCTTCCCAGGATCGCTGGTTTCTTCAGTACAGTGTTCGGGGTTGACTACCTGTTTGAACCAGGAGATGTTGTGGGTTACGACTTCCCCTTCATTGTCGACTGTCACCATGGTTCCCTTCACGTCAGTCACAGTCCAGTAGCCCTGTTCATAGCGGGTTCGGAACTTCCCCCCTGGCCTCCGGTCCCTCACGATGACGGGGTCCCCTCATTGTAGCTGACGAGACACGGCCCTTCTGGTTTGGCTGGCTGTGATGTTGCGTTGTTTCCTCCTCTGGAGGGTGCCTTCTTCATCAAAGGGAGGGGGTGTCCACCCTGGGGCGATAGGGAGGCCGTCGCGGCGGGACCCATTGAACATTAGCGCCCATGGTGCCTGACGCGTGGAGCTTTGAGGGGTGCTCCGGTATTCCCGCAGGAACTTCTGCAGGTGCTGTTCTGGATCGGCCTGCTCAGCCACGGCGATGCGGAGGGCTTTATTGATTGTCCTCATAAATCGTTCGATCTCGCCGTTAGCTTGGGGCCACTGCGGGGTGATGCGTCTGTGCTGGATGCCATGGCGTTGCATGAACTCCTGGAACTCATGCCCTTGGAACGGGGGCCCGTTGTCACTTCGGAGTTCTTCTGGGCATCCAAACATGGCGAATATCTTTTCCAGCACTGGGCCGACGTGGGAGCAGGCCGTTGAGGGGACAACCTCCACGCCTGGGTACTTCGAGTAGTTGTCGATCAGGGCCAAGGTAACTCTGCCATCCGGGAAGCTCCCGAAGTCCACGCTTAGCTTTTCCCATGGAGTCTTCCCGTGCTCTTCGGTGTGGATGGGCGCGGGTCTTACGGGCCCACTCGTCACCTGACAGGAGGGACACTTCCAGACCATCTCGTCGACACGGGCATCCATACCCGGGAACCAGACTTTTTCCCGCATGCGGGCCTTCATCTTCTCCACCCCTTGGTGTCCTCCGTGGGCGAGTTGTGTCGCTCGCGACTGGAGTGACGCTGGGATCACGATCCGAGAGCCTCTCAGCAGAATCCCCTGTTGGGTAACGCTCAGTTCATTCCTGACCCTCCACATGGGTATTAGGTTCTGCTTCTCTGGGCCTGCCCATGAGTTGGCTGATTGTAGGAACTGATGCCAGTGTCCGCCTTGGACGGCTGCTCGGACCTTGGCAATAACTGGGTCTGCTTCCACTACCGCTGCCATCTCTTCAAGGGTCAGTGCTCGAGGGCACGCGAGTGCCGAGATCATGTTCAAGTGGGCCTCCGTGGGGTCAGTGCTCTGTTCTTCACATCCGTCTTCCGCTGGCCCCGGGTGTCTTGAGAGGAAATCGGCAGGGTTTTTGGCGCCTGGCCGATATGCCACGTCCATTTCGTACTGTTGGAGTCCAATGGCCCAGCGTTCGATGCGTGGCGGGGGGTAGGGCGCCGATCCTCTAAATAATGGTACCAGGGGTTGATGGTCCGTAATGATCTTGAATGGGTGCCCACATATGTACAGGTGAAAATGCCGGCACGCCCAGCGGATAGCTAGGGCTTCCCTCTCAATCTGGGCAATTTGTTTCTCGGTCGGGGAGAGCGCCTTGCTGGCGTAGGCTAGGGCAGCACACCATCCCGGCTCTTGCTCCTGGGTAAGGACGGCCCCATGGCCTACGGGGCTGGCGTCGACTAGTATTTCGGTCCATTTGGTGGGGCTGAAATACACCAGCGTGGTGTGGTCGAGGAGAGCACTCTTGACTGCTTGAAAAGCTGCCTCTTCAGCCGGGCCCCATTGCCACATGGCATCTGCTCGCGTGAGATTTCGGAGTGGCTCTGCGATGGTGGCTAAGTCAGGGATGAAGCGGCCACAGTATGTGGCCATTCCAAGGAAACTGCAAACTTCAGCTACTGTGAGGGGTGCCGCTGCGTTTTTGATGGCCTGGGATTTCCGGGGGTCGACCTGGATTCCATCCTGCGTGAACGTGTAGCTGAAGAATTCTATTAGTTGTTGGAACAGCAGACATTTCTCCCGATGTAAGGTGACCCCATGGTCCTGGAGTCTTTGCAGCGTGGCTCTCAGGTGCCGGTAGTGTTCCTCGGCGGTCTGTGAGTGGATGAGGATGTCGTCACTCACGTTTAGTACGCCCGGCAGCCCGACCAGGATCTCCTTGACTGCATTTTGGAAGATTTCGGCGGCTGACGATATGCCGAAATTCAGCCGCTTGTACCTTCGGAGTCCTAGGTGCGTGCTGAATGTGGTTATGTACCGGCTTTCTTTCACAAGCGCCAGTTGGTGATAGCCTGCATTCAGGTCTAGTTTCGAAAACCACCTGGACCCGTTCAGGTCGGCCACGATGTCGTCCATGGTCGGCGTAATGTGGCGTTCGCGCCGAATGGCCTTGTTGGGAAGGCGCATGTCAATGCAGAGTCTTATCTTCCCTGGTTGGCGAGGCTTTTCAGCGATCACCATGGGGGACACCCACGGTGTGGGCCCGGAGACCTTCTCTATAACCCCTTGGTCTTCTAGCTTCTGCAGCTCTTCTTCCACTAGCGGTCTGAGGTGGAAGGGAATCCTCCTATGTCTCAGTGCCGTCGGCGTGACGGTTGGGTCTATGTGCAGTTTGATTGGAGCCTTTTTTATCCGTCCCAGCCCCTCGAACAGACCCTTAAATTGACTGAGCAGTTCTTTGGTCTGGTCGTCTTGCACGCTTCGGGCGAACTTCACTAGCCCCAGGTCTTCTGCTGCGTGGCTGCTCAGAAGTGTGTCTGCCTCCTGGTTGATGACATGGATGTCGACCGTGATTTCGGTGTCTTCTGACCGCAGAGGCACGGTCATTTTGCCTCGGAGAGGTAATGGCGAATCACTCCCGTAGGCGAAGATCTTGGTCTTTGAGGGTCGCAGTTCTGGCTTGGGCTTGAACTTGTTGTATTGTAGGATTCCCATGATGGTGACGGACGCTCCCGTGTCTATCACTGCATTGACTTCTGACCCTGCTATCAGCACTGTGCACCGGGGTTGGGGACGCCTCAGTCTTTTCAGGGCTTGGGTGAAAGAGACTAGGTACGTCTCTCCTTCCTCATCTGATGAGGTGTCGTCCGCTTGGTATACGGTTGTGTCCCTTGTCTTTCTTCCTGGCGTGGATGACAGCGAGACACTCGATAGTTGACGGACCAGTCTCCGCATTGGCTTGGGCCGCTTGTCTTCTTTTCGTGGTGCTTTCTTTCTGTACACAGAGGTGAAATGGTTCGCAATCCCGCAGTTGGTGCATGTCTTCCCTTGTGCTGGGCATGACTTCGGGGAGTGTTCCTCATAACCATAGTACCCGCATTGGCCTTTCGGGGTTGGCGGTGGGCGATCTCTTGGTTTGTGGGTCTT
The DNA here is from genome assembly GCA_963921515.1 of Calotriton arnoldi. Lineage (NCBI taxonomy): Eukaryota > Metazoa > Chordata > Amphibia > Caudata > Salamandridae > Calotriton > Calotriton arnoldi. The sequence continues at coordinate 1,978,353 of CAWUFW010002567.1, read as the reverse complement.
GTCCCGCATCCTGACGGCATCGGCGCGTTCAGTCTTGACGGCGACGCCCTTTTCTGTGTTGCGCATGAGCGCCAGGTCCATTTCCTCTGAACGCGCGGCTGAAAGATCATGGGACCGTGCCAGCACTAGTATGTCGTTCATCGGTATGTTCGGCTGTCTCAGGATGAGGCCTTGCAGGACTTTACTGCGGATCCCCAGAATCAGCCGTGCCCTGATTTCTTCTGCGGCTCTGTCCCCTACGAGGTGAGTGCTAGCGAGCTCCCTCAACCTTGCGTGAAAGGAGTCCACTGATTCTCCTTCCCTTTGCCTCGCTTGCCTCAACGTGAAATGCTCGAAATCAGGATTCAGTTGCGGGTCAAAGTGTGCGTTTAATGCAGCCACTGCTGCTGCGTAGTCCTCGGGGGGTCCGGTGGCGGGAAGATGTTTGAAGAGTAGATATATTTCCTCTCCCGCGTAGTGGAGAAGTAGTGAGCGTTTGACAGCACCATCCGTCTCCCTGGTGGCAATGAAGTAATTCTCCAGGCGGGCGAGCCAGACTTGCCACCTCGGCGAGGCTGTAGAGAGGTCCGCCGACTCACTAAACGGAGGCAGAATTCCTGAGGGAGGGTGTTGTGTTGCGGCTCTACAGGGGTTGCGCCCCTTCTCCCTGATCTCCCATAATGCTGGCTAATGAGCTGCTCGTATGTCTGAGCGATGGAGTAGTGCCCGGCGGGAGGGATCCGGCGTGTTGGCTAGTGGGACTGGCACTGCTGGGGCTTTGCGCAGTCAGCGCCTGGGAGCGCAGCCTTGTAGCACGTGGGGATCCTCTGCCACGCGGGAAAATGCCTGGGCGCCTCCCCTGCGCGTCGTGCGCAACTCACCAATGGTGGTGTGGGCGTGTCCTGCTGTGCTGCTGTCTCGTACTTCTTGAGGGCAGGCGAGAGGCCTTCTGCCTCGTGGGGCCGTCTGTGATGTTTGGCCGGATTCGAAGGTGGTCCCCAGTGTGGACTGCACACTGTGGGAACTTGATGCAGCTATCCTCTGCAGGACGCCCTGGAGCGTGGGCCGTTCCGCTCCTCGTCGCCAGTGTAGCGTTTAGAACCGGGCGGGGGCCGCGTGGGGCTTGGCGCGCAGCAGAAATAATTGCACACCCACACACTGCTCGTGTCGGCGGCGGACTGCCTAGCGCGGTCACGCCCCGTTTATTTAATTACGCGCTCCGCCTTCCGGCGCGAGCGCTGGGGCCGGACATTTCTGGCGCGTGCGTCAGCCCCAAAAGCTGGCACGCTAACTCACTACACAAATAAAGCATTATTCCAACCAAGCACTCCCTGGTAGTGTTCCGTCTGCCACGCTACATACTGGCTGTGATATGGCACTAAAATGCAACTCAAAACAGTTTTGATAGTTGTGAACTGAACAGCACCTTATTGCCACCTACAGATCATACCAAATGTAGAACGCACTATATAAGTATAATAATAATTTTATTAATAATTAAGTTAAGCTGACTATTTTTTGTATAATAATGTATGTTATTAGTAATTATTAAGTTAACCGAATGACTACTTTTCTAAAAGAAAAACTACTCGTAGGAACTGCTGAAACTATTGTTTCCGGGCAGAACTTCTAATCTGCAGATATATGTGTTCTGTAATAAAAGAGACGCGGCCAAAACGGACTTGCTGGATTGCACCGAACTGCCCCTGAGCAACGGAAACAGCGACGTGGAGCCGGGCAAGGATCGAGGTACCTCAGATTTGCATGGCCGCGCCCCTTCATTAGCATTAAAGACGCTGCTCGTTCCTTCCGCTTCTGCGCGGTGGCGCCTGGAAACCCTGTCTGTCAAGGCGTCCCATCTGGCACAGCAGTGGCCGCAATGATCAAGAAGTTCGACAAGAAGGACGAAGAGTCCGGTACGGGGTGGGGAGAACAACGCCAGGATGAAGGGAGGGGAGAGAGACCACCAGGGAGAAACCTCATGGGATGAAGCCCGAAGAGGCCTGCTCAGGGCCTTGAAGCCTCGGTCTTGCGTAATTTCGTACCGGCACATGAGGTGCTTCTCTATTGTAGAGGAATAGGGGACAACAGACTCTTTGGCTGGTTCGGCATTAATGAAGGAGGGGGTCGACTGGTGTAGTGGTTGACTATGTAGTGAGGTGTTTTGTCTACTAGTTAGAACATGTTAAATGCATTTGCAGTCATAGTGGTGTGGTGCTGGAAACGTACAATGTCTATGTTTTGTGGGGTAGGACTAAAGTCTCTAAGATTGTTTCAGAGGTGGTAGTTGTCATTCATTGATTGCTCAGCCGCCCCCTGCTCCCTGGACAATGTTGTAGGTAAAGAGCATTTGTTCGTCTTTCATGAAGGTCGACTATTCGCACTTTTTTGTTTGCTTCTTTATTATTCACCGTGTTGCACTGCTTCTTGCCGATACTGTACAACATCGCCGAAAGGCATTGCAAAGCCAGTAGGTCCCAAATACGTGTCTTATTGCCTTTGCCAATGCTTGTTAGACCCGTTTGCTAAAGAAGCCTAAAGCAAGTTCATTAAAATGTGGTCGTTCTCTCAGTTGGTTCCTTTTTCCTCTCTTCTGTTCTCCCCTGCAATCACCATTGTGTTGGAGGCAAGAGACCACCGTAGAAGTGAAGTTAGTGAATGCATTTGATATATATGATAGAATTAACTATTTTTGCGTTTTTGGGTCAATGTACGTAATATTAAGTGAGGAGCTAATGACCCTTCTTACCCTTCCACTGCAGAGTAGGTACAGACCTGATCTCACTTATGTGATATCTTGTCAGCAAGGTCTTGGTATGGCGACCCTTTTGTGGGGTGGGGTGGGGGCGGTGTGAATCGGCTTGTGGAGTAGTGGATTACAGTGGCCCCCAACTGCAAGGCTGAATACAACCTTGTCCAGGAGAATCTGGAAACTTTAAATTCACTAGGCGGGGAGAATATCAATTATGCTAAATTCTGTTTACAGTTCAGGCTTGTATTTAGTTTCACATCAAGAATCGGGTGTATGTTGATATTTGAACGAATAGTGTACGTATGGCAGTGCTTACATCTGGTCTCGTTTGGGAACCTGCCCAGTTCTTTCAAATGACAGCGCTAGCATTGATGGAAAGCACTTTTTGTTGTGTGTATGTGTATTTATATAACTGCACACTGTAAGTCACCACTATGTAGTTTTATTTCAGCTACACTTTCCATTGAAAAGGCATTTTTTGTTTTCCCGTGATGTTTAACCTGGACAGATTTTCACCAAATATAGTCAGCTAAGGCCCAGCATGCCAATTGTTGTGAAGACCGGTACAGGGGAAAAAAGGAGTGGGAGAAGAATGACATTTTTTTTCCCCATTATACTGGCACATAGTACGGAATTCACTCTTCTTTCGGTCACAAGACACTCTGCAGCATCTTGGAGCAGGGTAGCTCTTCTGCCCTGATCCTGCTTGGTATGCCCAGACATGGGTCCCTTGATCACTTTGCCTCAGGATTCAAGCTAGTCTGGCTGATGAGGGGTGAAACCCCGAAAGCGGTCCCAGGATGCTTGTTTCCGATCCAGGGAAGACCTGTCTTGGCAGTTCGGGGTGGGCTGTTCCCATGAGGAACAGGGTCAAGATTGATTTCCATATGGCTGGGTCTGAATTGGGCTGGCAAAGTGAGCTAAAGAACGATGATGGATTAAACCCAGATCTGTGACTGGGGGTGAGTGTCTGAAACGTTTCAGCGCTCCGTCCATCATCTCCTTGTGTTTGCTTTGTTTTCCCTAAGTTGGCCGGGTATGCCCAGACGTGGGTTCCTTGCTCACTTTGCCACTGGATTCAAGCTAGCCTGGCTGATGAGGGGTGAAACTCCGAAACCGGTCCCAGGATGCTTGTTTCTGGTCCAGGGAAGACCTGGCTTGGCAGTTTGGGCTGGACTGTTCCCATGAAGAACAGGGTCAAGACTGATTTGCACATGGCTGGGTCTGAACTGGGGTTGGAAGTGAGCTAAAGACAGATGATGTATTAAACCAAGATCTGTGACTGGGGTGAGTGTCTGAAAAGTTTTAGCGCTTCTCCTTGTGTTTGCCCTGCTTGGTCTGAGCCTTGCATTTGATACGGTGTCTCATAAAATTATTCTTCAGTGCCTACAGAACATCAGCATAGGATGGTCCGTTCTGGCCTGGTTTGACTCTTTTCTATTGGGGTGCTCTTTCCAACTCCTCTCTCTTCCTCACGGTTCTGATCTGCACGCCCTACACTATGGCGTTCCTCTGGGCTCATCGCTGAACCCTATTCTATTCAATTTATATGTCCAACCATTGGCTCATGTAATCAAATCCTCGGGACTCGCGCTGGTGTCAGATGCGGACGACACCCAGCTTATTCTTTCACTCTCTGAAGATACCACGCAGGATATGTCCATTTTTCAAAAAGGAATTCTTGCGTTGGCATACCGGATGAATAATAACTGTCTCCACCTGAAAGCTAATAAAACTGAAATTCTGCTAATGGGCAAATATGACCAGTCCTGGGGTGACCACTGGTGGCCTACTTCCCTTGGTCCTCCCACCTAAGCCCAAGTCCTCTGTAAAAAAACAAAACTTGGTTGTCTGGATGGACGACTGTTTAGCATTTGAGACCCAAGCTAAAACTGTAGCAGGCACTTGCTTTGGGCCACTGAGAAGCCTCAAGTCCATCTTGGACTTTTTTGATTTCTCCCCTCTGCCAACCGTAATTCATGTGATAATGATGTCATGCTTGGAATATTGTAATGTCCTGTATTTGTGAGCCAACAAGTCAATCAACAGAAGACTGCAGTTGACCCAAAATGTCGCTGCCAGACTGCTTTTTTTTACTCTCCAAATTTTCATCAGTATCTGGCCTTCTTTTCAGCTGCATTGGCTCCCTGTAGATAAATGCGTCCAATTCAAGACTCTGTGCATTGTTCATAAGACCCTGTACTCCCAAGAGGGCCCCATCCTGCACAAATCCTAAAAAAGAAGTGGGGGACTCCAAGTTAGGTAGTATCACAGGAAGTGGCATCACAGGAAGTGGCATCATAGGAGCAGCAGGTCTATCATTTGCACGTATTGCAAGATTTAACAATTGAAGCTGCTCAATACATAAGCCTGTGACTTAGGGTTCCTGTCTGGAGGAATTAACAGCCCAAATGTGGATGAAGTTTGGTGTACAACTACATTAGTCAAGCCACTAAGTCCTGAAAGCGAGGCATACTAAAACATGGCACCATGAACAAAAGCAATGTTTATGCGTTGTAAAAAACCCAAAGAAAACCACATGCTAGAAACTACAATTGTGATTATCAAAATTATAAAATGTATTATGCTACCTAGAACGCCACATTTAAATATACTGACAAGTTCAATACACTGTGACCATGACTGTCTGGATCTGTCCATTTCTGATCACTCTAGCCTGACTGCTCTAAAACGAATGTTCTCCAATCATACCATTTGGCCTCGAGGCTGCCTTCCCCAAAACTGACAGACCTTTCTTCCCCTTTCTCCCCTTATGAGTTCTCCTATCAAACATGTAGGTCTTACTCTGAATCTGGCGATCTTAATCACCCACCTGCCTTGGGTAGCAGACTGGGTTGCCGCACCCATCCGCCTTCCGGGCAACACCTACTGTTTTCTAATGCTATGTTTGCACAGTACTCTTGTTATTGCAATCTTGAACTTATGTTTGCTTTGAAACCTTGTATATTAAAACAAAATGATTACTTGAAAACATAAGTAGCAGGATGAATTATTTGATGTGGAATGACCACCAATTCACGAAAACTAATGTGACAATGAGATGTCAATATTTACTTAAAGTATCCACTGAACCACTTAATGTGGTATAATTACTGAAAACCCTGTCTTATTTTAATGTAGCTAAAGGAACATCTGTGTGGCAAGCACGTATTTATCTTAGGCCCTTGTCAAATTACTAGACTTGGGAATGTGCACTTTTTCGTCAAGCTTCATCTACAATCAGTTTTGAACACAAGCACTCGTGCTATTCCAAACAATAAAAAAGTAGCATCATCAGCTGTGCCGAGTATCACACACACCTTGTGTTAAGCCAACTCATTTTTAATTAATTACCACATTATTGCAAGCTGCGGGCCCTGTCCTCGGAGCAGTGCCCTCCGAGGGCACCGCGACCCTTTCCGCAGCCTCAGGGGCTCTGTACTTTAAACATGAGTTCCGGCACTTCTCAGCGGGGGCTCTGCACTTTAAACATGAGTACAGACACTTTTCATCAGGGGCTCTGTACTTATAACACGAGCACCAGCACTTCCTTGCAGGAACTCTGTACGTTTAAGATGAAATTACAGCACCTCTCAGAAGGGGCGCTGAACTTTTAATATGACTTTATGTGGGATGCAAAAATTGGATGAGGGGGGAGCTGTAAAAAAGGGCGTGGCCTATGAAAATAAGGGCTGGGATACTTCTGTGCTCTCTTTAGTGTGCCACCCAACTGGTATTTTGGTATAAGATTAAGTAAAAGTGAAATATAAACAGAAACTAAATGTCTGACTTGGATTACCCTAATGTTTTTTACATGAATTGTTCAGAAATCGATCAGTGTTATTTGCCAGTAAAGGCAAGGACGTGATGAATATAGGACCCGATAGGAACTTTTGCAATGCCTGTATTTAATAACTAACGGGTCTGAGACAGGGATGGCCTTGATGAACGTGTTGCACCCGCAGTGCCCGACAGGCTCCCAGTGCAAGTATGCCAACTCGTCCCATTTTCAGTCTGTGTCATCAAGGCCTTTAGGATACCACAGGGTTTTGGAGTCCCTAGGAATCTGCAGGATCGAAGTTCGCTACATATTATAAAGGATGCTTTTCACTCTTCTGAGGTCATAGGAGTATAATTGAGTCCCCAACGCTAAAGCGCCCACAGACACTTCAGTGTGCATGTAACGCTACAAAACACTCATGATTGCCGTGTGGATCGCCCTAAATCGATAACGGTATGCTACCAAATAGTAAATGGTATAAGCTTGCCTTTGCTAAATTTAAGAATAGATTTTTGAAAACTTTCTTTGAGACTTCACAAAACCGTCGCCATGCCTCGTTCACTCATGGGCAAAGGTCAGGCAGCAGGCGAGGAACGTAAGTGGAGTCTCGCCGAGTGGGAGGGCGAGACACGGCAATATCTGGATCCGGTGACTCCCAAAAAAGGAAAGAAGGCAGAGGAGGAGAGCCTGAAAAATAAAGGGCATAGCAGCACGGGGGCGGGAGTGCCGAGTTGTACATACGCCCATCCAGTAACGTCTGTTATGACCACAGAGGTGGCACATCACAGCGCCTACTGGTAAGTGCCCGGCAACGGCAAGGTTACGAGGCGATGGGGGCAGGTTCAAAGTTCAAGGCAGAGTTTTGATAGGTAGCGCATTCGCGCGCTACACAAGATTGACAGCCCTGTAGTTGGGAGATGGGTGGGCAAGTCGGTGCCATCTAAGAAAGTTATGGCCGGGCGGGCAAGTTGCGCCATCTAATAAAGTCCTGCTTTTGAGCAGTGTGGACGGCGTCCACCCTGTAAAATTAGTGGGGGGACGCTGTCCACCCGCGTATACCCCTGACTCGTGCCCTGATTACGCTTACAAGAGGTATATGAGTGGATTCATGTGAGTCAAAGTTAAAGAAACAATACATCATTAAGTGGTTATAAAGTCACAAAAGAATATCGCAAGGACACATTGAGGAATGGCATCGGAGACAGAATAGGAGATTGAAATGGTCATGTGACCATCTTGAAGGAAAGAGTCAATGAGGGAAACAAAGAACAGCTTGTGCACGGGTTTAAGTAATTGTTGAGCAGTAGAAGTTTAAGCTCCTGTTTGAAGGAAGTAAAAGAGGGGTGCAGCAGAGATCCTTGGGGAGTGAGTTCCAGATCTTAGGAGCATTTCCTGAGAACAAGTGGGCATGAGATGATTTCTTATTTAGGTTAGAAGGAATGAGAAGAAGAGCGTTGGAGCTTCTCAGTGCCTGGACTCTTCCTGCTCTTGGAATTTTGGTTTGTAAGTATTTTTTTTGTATGGTGTGCTTTGTGGGTGAAACAGACTGTCTTGAAGATGCATCTTTCTTCGATAGAAAGCCAGTTAAGACTCGTGAGGGCAGGAGAGATGGGATCGAACCTTTCAATTCCTGTGAGGAGTCTGGCAGCCGCGTTGAAAACTGCTTTAAGTGGTGCAAGGTGGCATTTTGGAGTTCTTGTGAGGAGGGCATTGCTGTAGTCAAGTTTTGAGATGACAAGTGATTGCACTACCGTTTTAAGATCGTCTAGGGGAATAAACTGTTTTATTTTCTTGAGATGTCCGAGTGTGCAGAGCGCTCCTTTGGCTGAATTGTTGATGTGCTCTTTCATCAACCTGTTTTTGTCCAGGGTGATGCCCAAGACCTTAATGGAGTTGGAAATAGAAAGAGAGCAGTTAAGCGTGTCAACATTCTTGATCCGTTCTTGGATAGAAAAAGGATTGTTTTTGGAGGAGAAGAGAAGTACTGTCTTTTTGGGATTCAGTTTAAGGTGGTTGGTTTTTAGCCATGCTTGTATCATAATTAGTGTGATGTTTAGATTTCTGAGTTCACAGGGTGATTTTATTTTGGAGTAAAGTTTTGTGTCGTGGTATAATAGGTGATATTTGACCCCTGCTTGGTTTAAAATGACAGTGAGGGGTTCCATGTAGAGATTAAAAGGGCTGGGGAGAGGATTGAGCCATGAGGTACACCTTGTGTAACTGGAGCAGGTTTAGAGAGACAGCTGTTGATCTTTATTTGCTGACAGCAATGTTGCAGATAGGACGTGAACCATCTCAGGACTGTGCCATTGATACCAGTGCGTTTTTTGAGAGTCTCAATTAAAACTGCCAGTAGCAGTCTTCTGTGCGGACCAGTCTACTAAAGTAGAAGCTTTTGCTTGGTTGAAATAATCCATATATACCAAACTTGAAAAGTGTGTGTTCGAGATGAAAATGTATGTGTTTTCTGAACTCATAAGCTGATACTTGGATAAAAATGGCTGAATTTCCAAAATATATTTAAAGTTGATATTTGACTAATAAATCATGTGGCATTGGAGAAACTTTTTACAAATTGTATTACTTTGCTGCCAGATTCTTGCAGCTACGTTTGTTATGTATTACCTGTGTAGAGGCATTCTATATAGACCGAGACTTTTTTACATCCCTAATGGCGCATGGCTAAAGGTTGTGCACAGCAGGTGTTGGATGGCTACAGCTGGCTGAAAGCAGGGCTGCATATAGCAAGGGTTGAAAATTAAGTACATCATTTTAAAAAACATGATATTCATTGAAAAAAATAGTTACAAATTGAATTATGGTTCTGGACCAAACATGAGAGAGCACTGAAATTCACTGGTTATATTTAGACACACACACAATGTACTATACCTTGCACCGCCTACCATGATCAAATGACCAATTTGCTAATAGTACCAAAACAAACAAGCATTGGCATAGCCAATAGGTCTCGAATTTGGGACCTTAGAAGTATTTAGTTATGCAGCACAATATCCTTGGTGCAACAACATCAACTGTTGCATGGCTAAACACTTATAAGGTCCCAAAGGTGAGATCTATTGGCTATGCCAATGCTTGTTTTACTTACGTTTTCACATAAAGAGACATTAAACAATCTATTTTCCTCTGTGCAGCTATTAAAAACCAGGAAAAATAGGAAACATGGCCTTTGATTAGCTGCCCATGATGTTACTAAGTATGCCGGCCTCCCGAGTGGGCAGATTGTCAGCATGGAGAGTTAAACTAAACAGAGATGACCTCCCATAAGTCCTGGTTCTGCGGCCATTCCTGCCACATGCACTTGGCTTTCAAGTTCGACCAAGAGCTGGGGCACCTTTCATCCGAGCATGAGAAATGTTCTGTGCGTTTGTAAACAAGCTTCCATTATGAGCTATTTGCTTGACCCGAACAAAAACCGTCTGGATCCACAGTGTTGCACAGAATTAACTTTTCTAACGTCATTAGATTCCTGCACAGGAGCATATGAGGATGGATGGATGGAAGTGCTCTGTGAGCCAGAGATCTACTGAGGCTAGCCTCCAACTCCTATGCTAAGCTGTGTGGTAAAATCGGGGACTCGTGCCAAAACAGGAGCATCACCACCACACTCCAATTTACAAAACAAATATAATGAACAATAAGAACACTGTGGCATAGTAGTTCCCCTTTATCAGCAAACTATTATTTTAGTGGTTTGGAGACCATGTTTCTTTTTTTCCCAACTTTATTCCTGAAGTGTATCGGGGGTATAGAGCACACAGAAAAGACACCAGTATTCGCTGTATACAGTTTACGATACTTAAAAAGCAAGATAATAGTAGGCATCGACAGCCAGCCTCGTACATTGTGGTTGTTAGGCCATGGTTCTAAAACGTTAACTATGCACAGGCCATTAACAGAAGAGCAGATAAAGTAACCCAAAATTAGAGAGTGCACTAGAGGCGAAGCAAAACTAGCCAATCCATGTCTGCAATCTCATCACGAGGCCCCGGGTCTGGTAGAGCCTGGTCCTCCTTTCAACCTGCACCTCACCGACAGGTGGCACTGCGGAGCACCGGGTGCATGAGGCTAGAAACACTGCAGACCTCGCCTCCTGGGAGGATCCCACAGTGTTATCACCCCTTTGAGTGTACCATTCCAGACGATTCGAGACAAGTCTGTGATGAGAGCTCAATCTTCCCTCCTCTGTTCCCCGGTGAAAAGATATTCTGTTGTATCTGAGGATTATGCTAATATTTCTTTCTGTGGCAACAACAGGAGGAACCGGGAGGGAACGATGCTGGTTATGACAGCCTGTCTGATTTAAGACACAAAAGGACAAAGTCGGTTTGGAAACGAAAATCTTGAGCGATGCGATGTAGCGCCTCCTGTGACAGCTCGCCTAGCACTAATGCATCACGCGTTATTTCTGCGGGGGGGAGGTGCCTTTTATGAGCTGTCAGTGGGAATGAACGGCCCAACCTTAAGGTTTATATAAACTGTCATCCTTAATCAAAAGGCAGCGGGGAGAGTGTCAGCTCGCATAACGCACAAACTGGCAGAAAAATGAGACTGTTCTCTTTCGTTAGCGCAGACTTGAGCCGGGAGTAACGCTGCTCCTGGCGGTGCCCTAACACAGCCCTGGCAGAGAGCTGGCCTTCTGACTGAGTACAGGGTGCACTCTAAGAGAGCCTGAGAGACAGAGGGCTACAGGGGGAGAGCGGCTGGAGAGAGGTGGAGGAATGGCGAGGGTGAAGACGGAGATAGAAAGAGGAGTGAGAAACGGAAAGATAAGAGTGGGGAGAGCAGGAAACTGAGGGAAGAGTGAGGAGTGGGGTCAGACAGCTAAAGTACAAGCGCGCGCGCCTCGCGCTAAAAGTAAAAAAACACAAGTGGCGGCAAAAGTGAAAGCGTTTCCCTTGCGGGACCGAGCAGCGCCAGGAGCGATAATTGCTAACACATGGCTCCAAAGCTCGCTCCCGGAAGGGAATCGCCAAACGTGCATGCGTTGCCATTGGAAGCAATGCAACGCGTGCATGTTTTTGCCTGCAAAGCTGTGTCGATTACAAAAGGTCTTTTTCCTACGCAGCGCATGCGCGCTGCGTAGGCGAGACCTAAAAAAGAGTTATCTAGAGACCGACATGGTAGGGTAGGCAGTGTAAGTTATGGGATTGTGTTGTCTGCGTTGCTAATCATAAATTGGTTAAGAAAAAAAGAGATAAAACACAAACACATTCACTTTTAATTATATCTCCAAAATAGCTGAATGGAAATTGATTTAATAAGCTGGAATAAAATTTCATTGGACTTTTGTTCAGTGGTTTCAGAGTTAAGAGAAGATGCTTCATTTTTCAGCCGGGATCACGATTTAACTCATTGAGCCATCCTGCAGCCCATTGACTTCCTGGGGTTGACTCTTTTGCAGCGTTTGCTCCTTCTCGACTTCCTATTAGTTGCTGAAGCTGCATGGAGAGGATAAGAAGGGAATCCACAAACAACTCTTTTAAATCTCTGCCTGTTTTATGTTCCCTCGGCGAGGAATCCTGCGAAAAGGAGTAGCGAGGTGTATGTACCAAAGGGCAAGCAAGGTGTAGCAGGCTGCTCCCGTTATGGACGTATATGATGGATAAGTGTCCACCCCGAGTTTGGTGGTACATGTCGCCAGGGATGTGGCTCGTCGAATACTACGCTGAGAGTTCTGAGCTTTTCGGAAGCAGTTTCTAAATACTTGGGAGTAGGCTTTGTGTGGTTTGAAAACGAGGAGCATGCACTTGAGTTTAGTTCGTGCCTCCACTGGGAGCCTGTCCCTTCTTTGGTAACGTGATTCCTCCCCCGAGGCCTCTTGCCAAACGCACCACAGCTTTTTGTCCCAATTGCAGTGTTAAAGATATCTTAGCCATGCCTATAGACTGTGCGTTCGTGTCGTCTATTCTGGGATTCACAGCGGAGCCTGTAATCGTAGCTGAATGCACCAAATCAGTTAACTTTTTGACGACGGATATGAAACATGTTTTTTTAAAAACGAGTTAATCTCGGGTGAGGGGAGCTCTGAAAGTCTGATCAAAACACAGCTACAAGGGACCGGTTTATAAAATGTTTTATTTTAGAAACTGTTTTGTGCACGACATAGGCGCAACGTTCCCCTGAAGTTCAGGATTCATAATAGGAAGATGCTTTTTCTCATTTTCCGAGCAAGAGGACTGAAGGACATGGTTTCAGTACCAGCCAGCTGATTGCTTCAGCAGCTCTTAAGAAGCAGGCAGTTCCAAAAGTGTGTGGGCCACCTTCTATATATATATATTTTTTTAATTATTTATTTTAGCACTTGTGTTTCTGGATAGTCTCCTGACATTGAACATTCAAAAGCCAATTGTTTTTGAGGCTCTGCACGTTTTAAAAGTTTGTGTGGTGTCCATTGTGTGTTTTGTGAAAAAGATGAATACAATTCCATTTCAATATGATCTACTTGTTGAAATAGAGTTTGTGACTCGAAAGCACTATCAGATGTTTTTGTTCTGTATCCTTCAGCTGTTATATTAATATAGGTAGACGTAACCACCTCAATCAGACATCACAATCTATTTATTTTATGTACATTTATTAGATTGGCGTTAGCCAAGACCTTTTGATTCTTACTACAATCATATTTATAATGTACTTGCTTAATGATGGGGAATTTCATCCAGCCCTGTTCATCTGTTAGTCTCATTGTCTCATTCATTTTTTTTTCCCCACCACAACATGCAGCGTGGGGCAAAGGGTCTGCCCTCTCCAGCTATTGGCTAATGTTGCTGTAAGTGACGGGATCCTGCCCTTGCACAAGGAGCACGCACACACAGAATAGTTCTCTTCAGTGCCGGTGACTAGTATGGCAATGTATGCCTTTTGAGAACAAAAAACAAATTGCCTTTTATCCAATGTTTTTTCCTATTGATGAAGGCACAGCATCTCCCTCCTTCCCACATCCTCCCCCAAAAAACGTTTTGCAAAAATCCAAGACAAAACGAGCATTGACAGTCAAAAGGCTGGCCAACACCAAGCACCAGGCATATTAGCTTTGCTAATGCTTGTTTGAAAAATGTTGCTGCAAGTGCCCACGCCACAAGTTTAGCATATTTCACAAAACTCATCACAAATTTCATGCCATTACAGTTGTTCATGCATCTTCCATTTTCACTATCTTAACACGTCAATAGGCCTGTTGTTTAACATGCTTTGTTATGTGTGGCACTGGAGGGGCACACAAAGCGTTTCCTCATTTGTTTGACAGTGGACTACCGTCTCTATTCTTGATTTTAACATGTAGAGCGGTGATGGCAGTGTCCCATATTTTGGGAAGCTGAACTTGTGACAAGACCATTTTATCTGTTATACTGGAGCACAGGCCTACTAACCCACTCATGGAAAAGTATTGCTGACATGCTTGAATCTGGAAGAAGGAGGCCTAGATACTGCAGTGGGGATAGAAGAGACCAAGCTCCCTTTAGAAGTGTGAGTAGGTCATTTTGCTGTACGTAGCTGCCGATTAGTGTTCCGGAGTACTGCCATTTGGTAGATGATGGTGGTGAAGGGTGGAATTGCAGTCTCTGTGGTTCAGATTGTGAAGGGTATTTGATTGTGGCCGTCCTTGTGAAGGGTATTTTAGGGAGGCCGTCCTTTTGTCCCTTTTCCTGATCACTGTGGCTGTTGATGGGTGCAGAATCTCGCCCCTTTTTGTGCACCTCTGGGCACTTCAAACTGGAGATGACCCTGCCGTGAGTAGCATCACTACACACACAGGCTCAACCTCTCCCTCTCAACCTCTCCCTCCCTCTCAACCTCTCTCTCCCTCTCCCTCTCCCTCTCCCTCTCGCTCTCGCTCTCTCTCTCGCTCTCGCTCTCTCTCTCGCTCTCTCTCTCTCTGAACCTCTCTCTCTCTCTCTCTCTCTCTCTCTCTCTCTCTCTGAACCTCTCTCTCTCTCTGAACCTCTCTCTCTCTCTCTCTCTGAACCTCTCTCTCGCTCTCTCTCTCTCTCTCTGAACCTCTCTCTCTCTCTCTCTCTCAACCTCTCTCTCCTCTGAACCTACCTCTCTCTCTCTGAACCTCTCTCTCTCTCTCCTGAACCTCTCTCTCTCTCTCAACCTCTCTCTCTCTCAACTCTCTCTCTCTCAACCTCTCTCTCTCTCTCTCTGAACCTCTCTCTCTCTCTCTCTCTCTCTCTCTCTGCTCTCTCTCTCTCTCCCTCTCTCTCTCTCTCTCTCCTCGAACCTCTCTCTCTCTGAACCTCTCTCTCTCTCTCTCTGGTCGGTTGACATGCTAGCTGTCTATTTGGGAGTAGGACGTCGCTGATACTCAACAGTTACTATGTAAACAAGCATTGGCATAGCCAATACGTCTCGCTTTGGGACCTTATAAGTGTTTAGCCATGCAACAGTTGATGTTGTTGCACCAAGGATATTGTGCTGCATAACTAAATACTTATAAGGTCCCAAAAGCGAGACCTATTGGCTATGCCAATGCTTGTTTGACTTCCCCATGTTTTATTCCTGTTAATGACGTCCTATTATTTTCAGAAGTCGGAACACTTACAGGTTCAATGTATTTTCTTTTAATTTACTTTTTCATGCTATATCTGTTTCCAAACCGTGTTTACTCCTAGAGTAAGCATGGACTGTTTGACTAAGCTACCCTTGGAGAGTCAACTGCCCAAGAGGAGTAGCTTGGTTATGTAATTGGAGTGCAGTTGACCATTCACACTTCCATGTTGTTCAGCCATCTGTATATTTCACCTCGAGCTAATGTAACCGGGTCAGAGGTTGGCAGTGGTGTGCTGATTGTTTATACATTTGGTGCTGCTCTCTGGTACACTTTTTACTATACTTTAATAGCATATTCTGACCTCTGACTGCCATTCCTAGGGACTGTTGTTGGTACGAAAACAAGCCCTTTTGAAGACGCCTAATAATCTATATTTACACCTTAATAGTGACATTTGCGTCCCCCAGAGGCAAATGCTTCTCTTATAAAAAAATAATAATAATAATAATAATTTATTTTCATTAAAGAAACTTCAGTAGAAGCTTCACTGTACAGTAGCTATGTAAGAACATGTTCTGCCTTTGGAACTAGGTGAATGTAATTTTTGAGACATTTGTAGTAACTTATGCAGCAATGATAATTTGAAAGTAAGGGCCACACCTGCAGTGTGCATGATGGTGCTGTAAGCGTATGGACTTTTGTAGTAGTTCATAAGGTAATGTTTGGTGGTCTGCCTGGGATTAGAGGATTGTGTTGGTTTTAGCTTGTTGTTTGCACTGTATTGCATGTTCTCATAACCTAAAGCTAATCCATCTTTAATGTACTTTCTTGCTTAGGAAGTGGTTCCAATCCTTTTCAACATTTGGAGAAGAGTGCTGTTTTACAAGAGGTATGGCTACTGCGCTCTTCTTTCTATAGCACTCCGAAGCAATTTAGTGCTGTTAAACGGAACAGTGCTGTGCTCCAGAAGTGTGATATGTCAGATTATCCTGAACAGAAATATCCTGATACAAATATACTGTGGCCTAAGTACGAAGAACATAAATATTGTGACAGTAAGTAAATATTGATACGTTGTTGAGGTTTGCTTCTCCTAACTGCACTTCCACTTACCTTGAAGATGTATATTATGAGGGTAAATATATCTGGAGTGAACAATAGTATGTCTCTAATATACTTTATCTTAATATATTTGCACTCATCTATTAGTTTTCAATATTTAGACCACAAAAGGTTTATGTGATGTTTATCGCTTCGATGTTCTGGTACCATTTGCTCTAGAAGTGTAGCAAATAAATTGTTGTTGGTTGTGGGGAACTATGTATGTGGCCTTGGCATTATCATGATGCATAGCTCATATGTTGTCCTGCAAACTACTTGTCCTCTTAGCTTAGGATGGTGCTCACCATTGATGTGCGAACTAGGTGAAATACTGGATCTGTAAAACAAAGCTTAAGAGTCAAACTTCTTTGACAGTAAGCAAGGTCCATCGTAAAAGAAGCAGAGTATTGAAGACAGGCTAGCAAAACATTTGCCGCTACTTGTGGTGTTAGTGCTTGAAATACAGTCACAATTGGAGCACTGGGTCACCTTGTGCTCCTCTACCGTGCATGCTGTTCTGTACACTATTCCTCTTTATTTTCAACTTTTATATCAGCTGCCATTGCATTGGTACATATCTTCATCTGTCTTTACCCATGCAACAAGGAAAATATGCATTACAACTTTTCACGATATAGGCTCTCCAAGACAATACAAAATGTCCTTATTGTAAAGGCTCAATAATAATAAGAACCTGGGGTGGGTGGGAAGAAAAGTAACAGAGGGTCACATGTCTGAATAATTAACATGTCTGGATAATTACACCAAGCTCCACTCACCCTTTTCCCTGGAGAGATTTCTCAGAGATCTGAGTCCGATTGTCAACTAAGACACAGGCCTCTCGCCCAACTAAAGGATGTTCCAACTAGAGAAGAAACCCCTGCAGCAGCATTAGGAAAAAGCAATCTTAGATTCAGATCTCTTCACTTCCAAAGCTATGCAGGAAGGCTTTGGCAGCCTAAACTCGAAAGAACACTTATCTTTTAGTCACTTTCATAATTTTTAAAAAATATTTTTTACTGTTGCTGTTAAGTTTTTTTATTAAACATCAGGCTTGGAACATCCATCCCCACGTCGGTTACACTGGGCAAAAACAAAGCATCAGTGGAACATATTTGTTAACCGCTGCTTAGCGTGTAATACCAACAATTGTCCCTTTTACCAGTCCATCAGACTTCTTTTCCTTCAGAAACTGTTTAGTTCCAACATGCTTTACATGAGACACTTTCAACATATTCGGCAAACCAACTGAAGCCACCAGGCCCCTGGCTATCAATTCTTTCCTGACCTCCAGCAGTACTCTCATTCTCATAAGTGTGTGTCTGCTCTGGTCCTTTATCCTCTGGAGTCAACCGTCTTCCAGTAACACTATTTTCGTTCTGATATGCTGCTTGCAATATGTACTGTTGGAATTTAGCAGACTACATAGTTACCTTGGCACCCGTAGCCTGTCCTCCGTTTTTACCTACATAATTCAATAAAAAAATATATTTTGTTTTCACCAGCTGGTGGTTCAGGTGAGACTGAGCTCTCAGTAACTCTTTGAACACGGTCGATCTCACTTCAGGCAGCTGTTCATGAGCTGTATCATTCCAAGTACCTGCAAATGTTTCCCCCTTCTAATATTGTCAAGCTGGTCTATTTCTAAGTCTGCTTTCAATTGCACAGTTTGTGAAAGTTGTCAAACATTTTACTGACTCTTTGGTGTGTCTCTGCATTGGCCATCGATCTCCTGAATGGTAGTTTTCAAGTCGGCCATTTCTTTCTCCATGCATAACTTGTGTCAACAAGAACTCTATTTTCTCGTCAGCTGCCTTCACAGCAGTTTCAGTCTTGGCAGTCTTTTGGTTAAGGTTGGCAAGCTACAGATTTTAGTTAGTTTCTCGCATTTCGTAATCTCTGACATCACGACATCAGAAGTTCCTTCAAGTAAATCCTTCTGTCCTTTCGTATGTGCTGTAGATCGGGGCTTAAAGAAGTCTTTACTTCTATATTTGTAAGCAGTGCTACACTGGGATCGAGATGCAAACCACAGAATGGGCAATCCTGAGATGAAACAGGTCAGATTGGCCATTTCTGTATGGCTAAAATAAAGGAGATAAGATTTTACCCTACTACTGCCTTGTCTATCAAAGCCAGTAGTAATAAATCCCTGGGTCCGCAAAGTGAGAGAAATCTTTAAATTGGTTCTGGTTTTTAGTGGGCTGCCGTATAGTGATGGGACCATTGAATGGCACTTCAATTTGTGCTCCTTCCCTGTATGCCTCCACATGCACCTAGGCCCCCTCAGTGCTTCGCAGGCTTACTCCAGCTTCTTTTATGTCGCAGGGGTGCCATAGTCATCATTGTCTGGTGGCATGGGACCTCCCTCTCTTGCTGCGCTACTGTTGGTGCTACCTAACCACATCATACGTCCAAGGGATGAGGGGAAAGCTGGGCCAGCAGCCACCAAATGAGAACAGATCTAGCACTAGGCTGAAGTCACCAGAAAAGGTGGAGGAGAGGGCGCTGGTTCATGCAGCGGTACTCCAGGCTGGTATTGCAGCTGGAGCAAATCTGTCATCTCCAAATGCTTCTTGGTATGATGACCAAAAATCATGGCTCCTGTCTGATCAGCACTTCCTGAGTCCTCCCGAGGCAGTGGTGAAGGCTTTAGCGAGACCCAAAGAAGTTTGTGCCATCTTGGACCTCCGTAAGATATGTGCTCTGCCCGTGTCTTCTCTATACCAGCATATCGTAGCGCAAAGGCGAGGGGATCTCTAAATCTATTTCAGTTTATGGCGGTGTGTCAGATAGATGGTGAAGCGACCACTGAATGCCACCTGTACATTCTTCTTCTATCCCAGTCTCCTCCAAGTGATAACCAGGTGCCCCCTTATATCCAGGATCACCAAGCCATCCATCCTCAGGCAGACGTCCACATATTTATTTACTGAGGAACCACTGATCCAACACAGAGATTCGCACTGCATTTCTTGTGAATACCACTCTGTTTCTCAGTGCTGACTTGTATTGAATAGATGCACAAAAACAGGAGTTGCCCAAGATTACAGAATGGCATTTGAAAGCAAAATTGGATCTCGGGTATTCCTGTAGACCATACCTCTTGTGATAGCACTTTTACTCATGAAGGTAATACCTGACTTCGTACTCATTAATCCAAACTCTTTGTGGCCATGTCAAATTTTAAAAGAGTGTATTCATGTTCTTCCTCATCCATGCAGTCCTTTTTCTATTACGCAGGACCTTTGAAAAAATGCTTCAACTGTGGAGCTAAGTGATGCCATAATTCATATATCAGGATTTCGAGTTACAACATAGGAGTTCAGGTTTGCATTAAATTAACCCATTCTTAAATTAAATCAAATTTACCAAAAATGAGAGTATCAGTTCTAAAAGAAATCTTGCCACATAATATGATGCTCTCATTTTAGTTCTAGACCTTTTAAAACATGAATTTCCTGGAGTTGCCAACGCTACAATCCTCTCCTCTCTAATCAACTCTGTGTCCCCAGATCTAAGCCGTTAATGACTTTGCTATTTGTGGGCCCTTCTCTGTTTAGTTAAGTGCATGTAATTAGGTGAGAGGGGCTTTGTATTAGAGCAGATATGAGCCCATGTATATATATTGGAGCAGGATTAGTATAGTGACAACTACACGTTGCAAGGCCCCAAAGGGCATCTGAATGCTCTACTAAGAGGCAACTGCTAGACTTGTTTTCAGATAATCTAAGTGGGCCAAAAACGGATATGCATTACAGTGTTTATATTTTTGAATTTGGTTTAAGTTAATGTATTAATACCCACAACTGATAAGTTTCATGGAACAATAGAGCTAAAAATAGCCTATATGAATATTAGGGTGAGGCCATGTTAGTTTGTCATCAAATGGTAAGTCCTGTCCTCTTGCCTTGCTCTGCGACGATGGAGGACTTTGCCTATAAAAACACTGCTGTACAAATCCTCACACCTGGCACTTTCCACTGAAACCTAATTTCTGTATTTTCTGCTGATTATAATAAGGAATTCTCTAAAAAAAAAATTGAAGTGTGGTTACTGGATTCAGTATTTTACTGTATCTTGCTCCAGTACTAATTCTTGTTGTTTACCCATTTCCTTTGAGCTGTTGGCATCCCACATCATTCTTATTGCTCCTGAATTCTTTCATAAGTGATTTTTTTGTTGCTTCTGAAACAGTTGAGTGAATGAAATGGTCCTTTCCAATTCACAGACTTATTTTCTTTTTGCATTTGTAGGCCCGAATATTCAATGAGACACCCATAAACCCACGAAGATGTTTGCACATTCTTACAAAGATTCTTTACCTCCTGAACCAGGTGAGATCACTCTTTCTCCAAAGCACTGTATCTATCCTTTTTGTGTAGTTTAACTACTGTTCCTTTATCTTTATTACCTAGTTGTGAAGAAAGAGATTTTGTCCACGTGTAAATTTAACCAATTTGGGAAAAAGATATAAAAAATATTTTACTAGTGCAGTTTTTATTTTAGTTGTAAGAAATTTTGTCTAGCCTTAAAGGTTCTCCCAGTAGGCTGATATTTGTCTGTTTTGCCAATCAATAGGGAATGTGTAAGTGAAGAATTTCACACATGCAACACTAGGCTCAGTCAGAGGGTCGACAGACTTCAGGATAGCTAAGGTATGCTTATGAATAAATAAGCGGTCACTTAAGGATATTGAAGAACTCTTGAAGGAGCAAAAAGCCAGTTTAATTTTCTGCAACAAACAGCCATAGTAGGAATGCTTTAATTTATCCCAGCCACTGGTGACTGCTCACGGTCGCATTCCAATACATTGTTTTTCATCCATTTTGCCATTCTAGGCAGAGCCCATCCACATCACATGCACATTAATCTTGGTCCTTCTCCCACATGAACAGTCCAGCAAAAAGCTTTCAGGTCGGATTCCCTCCAGTTGGAAATACTAGTAACACCAGAGCAGTCTCGTCCTGCTTTGGCCTCATCAATGAGTTACAGCTTGAGTCCTGTGGTGCACTGAGAATGAGACCCAGGTCTGGGCATACCCATCCATTTGGGGCATTCCTGTAACAAACAACAAAATGATGAAAGGAATTGATCTCGACCACTAGCAATCGATCAGGACGCCTTCCAGTCCATCGTTTTTCACTCACTGTGCCACTCTGAACAGAGACCAGCAGTATGCAAACCAGTGTTAGTCCATGTCAAATGGAGTGATAGGTGTGCCCAGACCTGGTTCTTATGCTCAGTGTGCCATAGGAGAAATCCTGTACCTCACTATGCTAAAATGTGTCTGGGTATGCTTGTTTCCCATTTAGAGACGACTTGGCCTAGTAGTTAAGGCTTGACTGTTCCAGTAGGATCCGAACCCAGCCTGATTTTCATGATGGCGGTTCTTGTCTTGAGTGACGCAGTGGGCAAAAAAGAGGGACTGGAGTGTGGCAAAGAGTGGCTGATATTTGTTCTAATATTCCATCCATCACCTTTTTGTTTTCCTCAGTTCAAATAGCTTGGCATGAACTTCACTCTAGGATTGCAACATGCAGCACTACTACATATTCCCATACCTTTGATGCACTCATGGCCGACAGAGCCTTCTTTCAAGAGTGTTCACTTGAGAATTAAGGACCAGGAAACTGGTTTAGTTCATGGGGGAAACCTCTACTTGTTGGTACCTGTGGCCGTCGCCTACATTCAGCAGAGAATACAGTTGATTTAATGACTACCGGCGTAATGAATAAAGGGTCATGGGGGATGTAGGAAGCTTGGCTCTGTATATACTATACCAAAGCAAGATCTAGTGTGCACAGAGTCCAGTGGATCCCCAGACGCTTTACAGAGGCTAAAGTAGATAATACTAATGCTCTCTTTTGTGGTAGTGTGTGCGATTAGTTAGGTTTATCAGAGGGCTGTGTTAAGCATTTGTGAATATTAAAATAATTATACCAATTTGTTAAGAAAATCACTGTTTTGAAATATACTGGTGACTATACGAATTTGCACTTTATAAAATTGCACTTGTAGGACTTCGAGACAATCTGGTTTTTGTTTGTGTTTTTATAAGGGTTTTAAATAAATAAATAATTGAAACTTGAGTACATTATTGATCATTGAGTAATTATTGTCACACAGCGCAGCAACTTGTAATTTCATCTAAAAGGTTTTGTCATTTCTCTTTAGTATCAATATTAGCAGTGTTTGGCCTGTGATACCACAAGTACTTATACCACATGATCCAAACCTTGGGTGGGTTTTAATATCTACTTGCATATCCATTTTGTTTATATTTAATCTCTTTGAAAAGAGAATTCTTTTTCTTTGTGTTAAGCATTTGTTGTACACACGCAGGCAAGAAATGATTACAACACACTCAATGACTAAATCGAGACCAATTGTTTGTAAAATGTTACTTTTTGTATGTTTATTTCTTATTACCAAAGATACTTTGTTGCAGTAAAATACGTTTTGCAATATCACTGTTTTTCAATGCCAAAAGTAGACAGTGCATTTTTCAATCGATACAATGTTATCCTATGGGAGGAAACACAATCGGCAATTTGCAGGAAAGTATACATTTTATGAAATTAAGCTTTTGGATGAAGAATCCGTACCAGGCAAGGTTCAGGTAAGTGACCTCCGTGCACCACCAGCGGCACTGGGTCGGCCGGGTGCAGAGGTCCAACACTGGATCTGGTGCCAATGTTATCCAATGGAGAAATGAGGCAATCGAAGTGGTACTACTTGCTTACCTGCAAGTAGCACAGTAGCACAGTTTTGAAACCCTGTCCCTGGGATTAAGGTAAGCACGGGGCCAAAAGGCAGCACCAAACTTGAACCTCTAGTGGCACAGGGGCAGCCAGGTGCAGAGTGCCAACACAGCGTCAGACGCCCAATGCAAACAAATGGGGAATCTTGGATTCGGAAAAAGGCTGCAGGCTCAGGCCAGGAGGCTGATCGATGGAAACCTACAGCTGCACAGGTAAACTGTGGTGTACTGGGGCATTGGGACACCATCGGTAGATCTCCCCATGGTCCTGGGCTCTGGGTGCAGGGGTGTCCTTTGGTGTTAGAAGTCAGCTTACCAGTGCGGTTGGGGGAGGGGGGGGGATCGTCTTGCAGAGGCTGCAGGCGTTGACTTGGAGTCCGGCAGGGCTCAACCCATGAGGGACTCTTGGTCAGGATTGGGAAACCTTGTCTGGACCGATGGGCCTCTTGGACTCGGGCCGTGGTCGTCTGGTGCCGAGGTGGTCAACTTCCCTATTCCACAAGTAGAGCTTTGGCCTTTAAACTTGGTTTTCTTCTGGACATGTTTGCTTCCATGGGAGATCAGGAGTCTTTCTAGAAGGCAGCCCTCCCAGGGTTCTGGAGGCCGATGATCTGCGGGACAAGTTGCTCTTCTTCAGCAGGGTCTTTGAGGGCTGCAGAGAGGGCGGTAGGGCTGGGGCCAAGTCAGTTGGTGTCTTCAGTCTTTGCTGCAGCACAGCTCTTCTTTGTCCTCTTCTTGCTAGGTCATCGGTAAACTGAGGATTAAGGTTCAGGGGTGCCCCTAAATACTAGTTTTAGGGGCGTTACAGGGGTCAGAATGTAGTGGCCAATGGGCTACTTACCTTGAGGGTGACTACACCCTTTGTATCTCCACTCCCTCTGGTAAGGGGGCATACCCCTAACACGTTTGGCTAAAATCCTCCAAAAGAATATGGAGGATGTTCAAAGGAGGGGGGTCACTTCAGCTCAGGACACCTTAGGAGTTGTCCTGGTTGAGAGGGGACACACCTCTCCTGCTTAATAATTTTCCCACCGACCTTGATGCCAAAAGTGGGGCTGGGTCATGGGGGGTGGGCATCTCCACTAGCTGGGGGGGGCCTTGTTAGCATGACAAAGGACGGTAAGATTTTGAGGCTCACCGCCCTTCAATAGTGTTCCTGCTTAGTGGTAGGTTTGAAGCACCTCCACCCAGAGCAGGCGTTGTTTCTGACCCATGAGAGCAAAAGGCTTCCACCTCATGGGGTCAGAAACGTGTCTAGAAGTGGTAGGTTGGTGCAGACCAGTCGGGCACACACTAGTGGTTTGGTAGGTTTGCAGGGGGCACCTCTGAGTGCATTTATTAATGAATCCAACACTAGCATCAGTGTGGGCTCATTAATCTGAGATGTTTGGTACCAAACATCTGGGAATTCGGTGAAGCCATCATGGACACTATAGGGGCATATCTGCTCATGCATGTATGCCTCACATGAGGTATAGTGCACCCTGTCTTAGGGTTGTAAGGCCTTCCTGCTTTAGGGGTGACTTACCTATGCCTCTTGCAGTGCTGGTAGGCCTGGCACACAGGGATGTGTGTCAGGTCGACTCTTCACTTTTATCTGCAACAAAACACTCGGGCTGCAGTGACATTATGCTTGTGTTTGGCGAGGGGTCTCTTAGGGTGGCACAATACATGCTGCAGCCCTTAGAGACCCTCTCTGGTCACAATGCTCTTGGTATCACTGGTACCTTTTACAAGGGACTTATATGTGGGCCAGAGGTGTGCCAGTTGTGGAAACAAAGTTACAGTTTTGGGAAAGAACACAGGCACTTGGAACCTGGTTAGCAGGAACCCAGTACACATTCGGTCAAAGATGCCTCAAGAGCAAAAGGTGGGTGGTAACCATGCCAAAAGGGGTACTTTCCTACAGGGGAAATATTTAATTTCTATTACATTCTTTAGATCCAACTATTCCCTATGAGGTTTATGCAGCAGTTGGGGATTTAAATGTCTTTGCTTTATCTTTTTTGTGCTTGTCGTATCATAACATTTAGTTAGCTCTGGAAGGAGATATAGAAGGGAGGGGAGAATGGCATCAAGAGTGAATACTTTGTGGATCTTTCCACGTTCCTGTGGCCATTTTGGATTGCTTTCCCTTTGAAAGACTGCATTTTATATCACATTCCAGGTAAACATGTTGCATTAAATGATGTTATTTAACTTGTTGACACTGTGTCTATATTTACTTGTAGCTGCAGTCCTATTCTGCCACCAACGTGAAATGGCATGTAGGCTGCATCTTCAGAGAGATGAAGCCTTCAACGTAAATGTAGTATAATTTACAGCACAGCTCAATATTTTATACTCCCTACACCTCTTAGTGCTTCAAACTGTGGTTTATGTCCTTCTAAAGTGCTATAAATACCAGGTATTAATGTTACCCAGTCAACTGATCTTGGGAGGGTGGAAGGCTGATTTGGCCTTGCCAGAAT
This sequence comes from Calotriton arnoldi, assembly GCA_963921515.1. NCBI lineage: Eukaryota > Metazoa > Chordata > Amphibia > Caudata > Salamandridae > Calotriton > Calotriton arnoldi. The sequence continues at coordinate 1,952,988 of CAWUFW010002567.1, read as the reverse complement.
TCGCTCTGCTGCTTTCCAAAGGTGTCCAAGTTTACCACACCATGCCATTTGCCAGAAAGAATGGTAACCCAGTTGAAAAATGCCTTAAACTGAGTAGCAAGGCAAGGATGAAGCTGCCATGTAAGGAATGATGTAATAAGTTTCTGTAGATAGGATTTTTTTGTAAAGGCAAATGCACCTTACTGGCTTCCCTAGTCGTACTATTTTGTTTGTATGTGCAGCATTCCAAGAGTATTATGCAAAAATGATATGCACAACTGTTTTGTGGTGCTCCAGGTACCTTTAGTTTATTAGCAGAGTGTAATGTTTAAAAAAGACCTGCTGGCTTGCTAAGCTATGTAGACATTATTGTGAACAGCCATCACTTCTGTATACATTTATGAAAATTATATCTGTTCTTATGATGCCTTTTTGATCCCATCCACAGGGTGAACATTTCGGAACGACAGAAGCCACAGAAGCATTTTTTGCGATGACCAGATTATTTCAGTCCAATGATGTAAGTGGAAAAACTGTGTGACTGCCTACAGATTCTGTGTTGTAGTCTCTTTCAGTGAAAAAATAAGAGGAGCAACAGTATAGGGTAGGCTTCGCCAACAACCAGCTCGTGAGTTACAGGTAGCTCTCCAGCTACCTAGAAAAAGCTCTTCTGTGTGCATCTCAGCCTACTAAATTAGAAGCTTTGCTTAGTTGAATTATATGTATCAAAAATAAAAGCATGTATTTAAGACTAAATGTATATATTTTCAGAACTCATAAGCTGATGTTTGGAGAAAAAGTGTTGAGTTTCCAAAGTATATTTAAAGTTGATATTTGACAAATCAAGCATGTGGTACTAGTTAGACTAATTTCTATTATTATTACCTTGAAACCAAGAGCACTGAAGATATGGCTGTTAATTATTACTTATGTAGTGGCATTCCACATTGACAAAGTTTTTTTTTTACATTACTGCTGGCAACCCTGCCTGATGAACTGAGGTGATCACTGCCTGTAATCTCGTATATGGTGGCCATGAATTTAATTTTCCTCTAATGCCATTACTTACAACACTAATATTAGTAGCTCGGGATGACTTTCATTAAACATAAGCAGCTCTTACTGCAGAAAAGGTTGGCGACCCTTGGTATAGGGATATTGCCTCTTATAGGAGAGTGTCCTTTATAAGCTCAGCCAGTGTTTTCATATGACTTGAAGAATAACCATGCCAACTTTTACTTCACATCATTAAGGGGGTTTGATGGTAAAGCTCCTTCTCTGGCAATGCCTCTAAATGTGGAACATTCTTCCTTCTAACATAAGACTGCCTCTTTGCTTAACACCCTATAGAACAGCTTACAAACACCTACACATTAACTACTCCAGCAAAATCTCCCAATCTGTCTCTTTCCACATCCCCTTTTCTAGCTACCACTGATTTTAGGAATTTCCCCTGACTTCCAAAAATTGATTCATGTTGCTGCTGGTGCTTGGTACCTTGCATTCATTCTTGTTCCATTCCTATTCACTGTATTTCGTATTGTGAAAACTTATCCCAAAAAGCACTCTCCTTTATTATGACCTGTTGTTGTGTAAGACACTCTAAAGACTCCCCTCATCCTTGGAGGTCAAAAGTGCATTAGATCAAAAACTAATAAATACTCCTCTTGAGAAGAGTTTATCCTATGACTTGAGTTACCAGTGATATATATATATATATATATATATATATATATATATATATATATATATATATAATCTGCAGTTTCATCACATGGCCCTGTTGTATCAAGGATTTATCTTCACACGGTTCAACATGAGCACAGACTTCATGATGCCAAACCAAAACAATGGCGGAGAAACATGTGTTGATCTATTCTCATTTTAGCTTGATAATTCCATGTCCTGTTTTCCTATGCCATCTTTTTTTATGAATATAGGCATGATGATGCACTTTCTCAGGAGTACAGTTGAATGTCTTAATTCTTTGACACATGATGATAGTTATTTACTTTTGAGCTCCTAATCAAACGTGACCCATATAAACAAGGTCTAATACTGGTGTCCCACAATGTCTGTGAAATGCTTTTGCAGTCTAAATCCAGGGTCTGGTTCTTGGATGTTTAACCCAAAGTGCCTTGCGCGTTGTGCTAGCTAGCATTCTTGTTAGCATCCTCAACAAAGTGGCCAAGGAATAAATGCGAAAATCTTTACTGCCCACCTGTCCTACATTCCTCACTCATTGTCCAGGGAAGGTCAGTTTATTGCATATGTGAGGGGTCATTTATTTAACATTGCTGCCTAGACCGCACTGCCTCTTCCTTTGTTTTCATGATCTGAGCATACACGGAGGAGAACGTATGTAGTCTCTTTACAGTTCAGATTATTACAAAGAACTTAAACAATTAAATAGACATTTGCGCTTCTGTTTTTCTTTAGCCAGCATGCCATTTTAGTAGCTGTGCATAGTTATTTAAGCAGACCTGTGAGTTTATCATTTTTTTTTTTTTTTTTCATACTTTTCCAGCAAATCTTGAGGCGGATGTGTTACTTGACCATCAAAGAAATGGCTAACATCTCGGAGGATGTAATCATTGTCACTAGCAGGTACTGTTGTCCTCTGTGGTCTGAAGACGATGTCATTTGATTTCTCCTTTCTTTTCAAAGTGGGTGCAACACTTGTGGAAGGAAACCATATTGTTGCTTGGAACTGCTTCAGACCTGCTCTTCTTTGAGTTTCTGTTTTTAGCTGTCGGATTCTGGGAGCCCTAAGACTCATCCATGCAGAAGCCGACTGCTTTTAGGTGCTGACAATACACTGGTCATTTGAAGTAAACCAATCGCATCTGTTGTTCTATTACAGTTAGCAAATCCATTTCAGAGTAGGGTTCTTTTGTGGCTCTTGGACTGCTTTACCTCTGATGTCAACAAAGAAGTGACTTTTTGGTTCCCGTATGGTAGGCTCCCATTTGAGAATTTGTAACTTTGGACCCAATAATGAGTTTGGCGGTCCCTAGGACACCAAACTTGCGGTGGAGGTGGGACTGCCGCACCAGTCGCATATTACAACTTTCCCCACCGCCAGCATGGAGCTGAGCCCGCCATGAAAAGGCTAACAGTGGGGAAACTAGGTGTGCCCCACAGGGCCTCCTGTTGCCCCTGTGCATGGAGATGCATGCAGTGGGGGGTCTGCATGCACCCCCTTTCCTGCGTGGCATGGACTGCACAGTCCATGCCATGCAGGAACGGCCTTAGGCGCTCCCATTGCGGTGACTTTTTAATAGGCCCTGCAGTGGAACTGCAGCGCTGCCTGCCAGATAACGAGGAAACTCGTAATCGTGCGGGCGGCGGTGAGGTGTGGGAGTGGGGCAGTGGTGTGGCACCCCGCTCCCACACTGCTAAACTCAGAATCAGACCCTTATTGTTTAAAAGCAGTTAATGTTTTTGTGAATACTTTACAAAATGTCTACATTACAAATCGCTGTCTTGCTCTACAAGCTTAGCTTTTTGTGGAGTTATGTCCACAGAATCTGCTTTAATTGTGCATTGTGTTTGCAAAGGAGGGCTGTAGGTTCATGGATGTTAGAGATTTACTGCAGATAATCCTTTGGGGTGGTCAATAGAGGCATCAAGCACATAATGGAAATTTTGTTATACGCTGGACTACTGTTATAAAATGTATACATGAAGTAAGTATGCGGACTAGTGAGCAATACATTACTGCCACGCACACACATTCAACCCTAAAACTATATCAGAAACCTCTGAGATTGGTGTATCATTGGATGTTCCTTCCTTAATTTTTAGGTCGAGCCTCGAGTAGCGCGCAAGCGCTGCTCTGCGAGACTTTAAGTTAGGGGGTTTCGAAAGCTGACCAGACGCTCGTGCGTCATGGCCTTTTCCCTGCGGTTACGCGCGCGGCAGACATCTGTTTCCAATTATCGTGCCCAGACGCGGGCGCGATAATTGGAAACACATGCCGGCCGTGTGGGGAAAAGGCCATGACGCACGAGCGTCTGGACAGCTCCCTCTCGTGAAGGAACTCCATTTCTCCCATCACCCGCAATGTATTATTTCCAAAAGTGCATTTTTCCATTCACAGTGATCTTAATATATGCCCTTATATTCCGTTCCTAAGACGTCATCCCTAGGTCAAAGTGTGTATGTTGCTTCCGTTTTTAAGCCCCAATGAAACAAACACACGGGGAAAATTGAGAACTATCGTGCAGTATATATTTTTTTGGGCAGGTTGTGACCGTTAGATGGCGCCATCTACCTGCTACATGACAATGGCAGTTCTCACAGTCACGGGATTTGGCAGACAGCAGGGCTGCAGTGAGCAGAGGAGCCGAGACCTCTGCTTGTTTGAGCAGCATTTGGTTAAAATATTTTAAAAAAACGAGAAGGGCACTGGGCGGTTCTGAGAATTCAGAAAATTCAGACTAAAAGACACTGACTAGCACTACCGGAAACTGATGCACGCGGCAGGACTGATTTATATTGAAATGTCAGGTTGTACATATACCAGTAACTGAGTTGGCCCCAGCGATACATTTCAGTGGAATGTGTAGCACATTAACCACCAATATTTTTCAATTCAGATAACTTTCACCTCATGCTTTCATTATTCATTGTTTGTATTCTAATATTGTATTTGTGTATCCTGTTCTCCAAAGACATTTAAGTAGCTTTTAAATTATTATACAAGTATTGCGGTGTAGACGAGTTCTGCTTAGTCTGAGACTAAAGGGGCCTCCCAGTGAAAAGTAAAAAACAGTTCTCCTTGCCCAGCATCACTCGCAAATGACAACAAAAAGCATTCTAGAGCGTTCCTTTGTTTGGGGGCGTCTCCTGGGGTTTTGAGCTGTATTGGGACATTTACTGGATGGCCCTTTACGTTTCTAGATAAGTCCCTGTCATGAGGGACACAATGCTCTAGCAACACCTTTTACTTTATTAATCTAATGTGTTTTGGGAGTCGAAGTTTTGGTTTATTTGAAGTGAATCAATTGGACTAGCACACCTGAACGTGGTGATTTGTAAAACTCCTCGTCGCCAATTTTTGTAGTGATCATCAACACTGGTAAGTTATGCAACTTTTACTTTATTGAACAACCTCGTACAGCATGGTGAACCGGTACGAGCATAAGGAAGACACAGCATCATCTGACCCATACATTCTATACATTTACTTAAATACCAAGAACATACACACCTTTCTAATTCTACAGTCTGCATTCATTATTACACTATGATAACACCAATACAGCACAGGATTGCATTACTTGATGACATGAAGTTATCTGACAACAGATGTAACAAGGGTAAGCATTGGCATGGCCAATAGGTCTCGCCTTTGGGACCTTATAAGTGTTTAGCCATGCAACAGTTGATGTTGTTGCACCAAGGATATTGTGCTGCATAACTAAATACTTATAAGGTCCCAAAAGCGAGACCTATTGGCTATGCCAATGCTTGTTCAAACTAGCTGTACCCTAAACTGATCTAAGAACTGCAGATGTGTACTGTTTATTCTTTCACAATGGGGAGCTGTGTGGCTTCTGCAGACCCCTCAGTAAAACAAAGGGCGATATTGAGTGCTGAGATTTCATTTTGTAGGCGCACATCCAACCTCGAAATAAAGATTTGAAGTGAGAGTATTGTACTCTTCCTGGTATAAAGCTGTAGAATCTGAGCTATTGACCAGAACTGGACTGGAAAAATATAAAATAAACTTTCTTTGACACCAGTTACCTCCATTGCATAGTCGGTTGTAGCGGATGGGGTAAGTGAGGTAATTATGTCCCATCTTTATTGGCCCTTCCTTCACGGCACATCTGCAATTAAATTGTAAACAAAATTGTTTTGCAGCACTTTCCCATATTCTTTATGGGCACTTAGATCTATGTTGAATCATTCAGTAAGTTCAATATTGAGTTTGTGACATCAGTTCCTTTATCAGGAAATATTCCAAAAACATCTGAGTATCATCTTAGCTGACACATTTCGCAGTCACAAATACTGCTTCGTCCAAAGTCAAGAATGTAAAACTATACCATAGATTTGTTTGTCGTGTAGTTGGTCTGTGAGTATCAAGAATATTGTGCTTGTTGAGAAGAGTTTATTCTTGGATAAATTCCTTGGAGGATGCAATCTGTAGCTGGCATTGCGAAACCTGTTGGCTGAAGCTTTCTTGGAGTATTTTGTGGAATATTTCCTAATGAAACACCAATGTTACAAACTCAATAATGAACTTACTGAATGTTTGAACATAAATCTAGGTGTCTTGAGAAGGATGTGGGAAAGTAGTGCCTCCACTCTTTTGTTCACATCTACATTGTATGACTGTGTCCCCTACTAGGAGTGCTGGAAAAAGGGGATGTTACTTGGTCCAATCCTTATTGACATGTAAATAAGAAATATCAGATCATACTATGAAATGGAAGGTGGAGCATGCCTTTGTCATTGTTTAATTCAGCAATGGTGGTGCTACGTTTCTTAAGATGTCAAGATAATGAAACCTGTTCTGAGTCGTTTCTTTGTCAACCTTTAAGTTGGGAGTCATAATATTGAGGTAAATACTTTGGGAGTGCCTTTACTTAACAGTTTTCTCTAACATCTAAAGTGCCTTTACTTTTTAGGTAAGTTTGTAAGTATAATTTCTACACACACGTTAACAATTCATTTTAAAGTAATTTAAAAAATTAAAATTAAAATTGAATTCAAATGTAATATTTTTAATGTATTCAATTAATTAATTTAATATGTCATTACAAGTTACCCCTTCATGATCCCTAAAAACCCTTGCTACCCCTTTATGCTACGGTACTCTAAACCGTAAAAACATAATAACCTTATTGCTCCCCATCCCTGAAACCTTAACACACCTTACTACTTGTTAAAGCTCCCCTTTCTGTGTCCTAAAATTCCTTACTACTAGTTAACATCACCCATCGCTGGAGCTTAAAAACTCCATACTGCCCCCTTAATGACACACTTCCCTGACCCTAAAAACCACCTACATCCAACTCCACTCTTCCCTGAAACCTTTGCTACCCCTTAATGCTACCCATCCCTGAACGTTAAGAACCCTTAACACTACCCTTCCCCAAACCCTAAGAAAGCCTTACTATACCTTAACACTACCCTTCCCTGAATCCTTGAAACTGTTATCACTCCTTAACACTTAAACTTAAAACCATACTTCTACATAATATTAATGTTTTATAATATTAAAAATAGTTCATATTTAGAAATATTTTATATATACATGCACTGTAAATATTAATTACCTTTAACTTAAAATTAACATTTTAAATTAATGTATGTATATATGTTTACATATCTATATATAGATATATATATTTTTTTCCCACTGTAGAAAAACAAAGGTTACGGGGACGTTATAGTTGGATTCAGATTTTACACACACAAAACCATAGAAATTCAGCAGTTAGTTATCTCAAGTAACTATAACTCGTGCCCTAAGGTAACTATAACCTGTGCCTCCGCCATGCACAGTTTTCTCATCAATAATTTCACTGCAAATATTGGTGATATCAATGATGTCATAGAAGATGTCATAAGTGATGTAATATGTGGGGTAATTAGCAGTGCATGGCAAGGGCGTGAGTTATCGTTACCTTAGGGCACAAGTTATAGTTACTTGAGATAACTATAACTGCTGAATTACTATGGTTTTGTGTGTGTATAATCTGAACCTAACTATAACATTCCCGTAACCTTTGTGTTTTATTCAGTGAATTTCTAAGGTTTTTTAAATGCCATTTCCTAACTATAACGTCCCTGCAACCTGGGTGTGTGCTTGTGACTGACTGTGAGAGTGGCGGTGTGGGTTTGAGGGTTAGTGTGTGTGTGACTGTGTGTGTGTGTGTGTGTGTGTTTAATTGGTGTCTGGATCCACCAGAATCTGGGAGGATCCTCGCATGGTAAAAAAAGATTTTGGACAATTTCTTGCCCATCAGGGGACCCTCACAAACTCCTCCATTAGTCCCATGGGGTCAAGGTACCGCTAACCTGACCCCTTCTATCACCTTTTTTCTTTTCACATAATTTTATTGTTGACAGCCGGTACAAGTCTGGTGTCTCGAAGGACACCAGTAATACGTATACATTTTCACAAGTAATGATATCAACATTTCCAATGATACTGTAGCATCTTATATAAATGAAACCTTTTGCTAAATAACTTTGTATAAAAACTAAAAATAGTGCCACACTATATCCGCAGGAGAAGCAAATAAATCTGATATATATGGGTCTAAGCTATTCAATGAAAAATCAGGGGGGGGAATGGATCACTTGTCCTGTGAAATCAGGGTCTTTATAACGTAGGAAATTTGTAAAAAAACCCTCATAAAACGTACACAGGTCGTTGGCGGTATATCTTGATTTTCCGCCTGTGTGTAACGTCACAGCATCATCATAGGGTTCTTAGATCGTATGTATGCTTTCCTCCACCCGGAGGTAGACCAACTGATTCTCAGTAGTGTCCAGAGATTTAAAAAGAGTGAAAATGTGCAGGTGCTCGTGTACTGTGAGATTAAAATCTCTACATCACTATATAGCACAAAATTATTTATTAGGGAAAATAGTGATGTGAGAAAGATAAAAATGAAGAAAGTGCGTCTGTAGACCCAGTTACCAGTCTAATGCACTATTGGGTCAACATGTTTCAGCCTTCTTGTGAAATCTAAAGGCTTTCATCAGGACCAGGGGTGCTCTAAGAGGCTTACTGCAGCCCTTAATTAGAGTGATTAACTTACCACCTGCATATAAGAATTCTGATCTGTGGTATCTTAGAAATGATTAACCAGGACGCCACACAGAGACTGAACAAGGCAGTGACCTGTCAGTACCGACTACGGCGACTACACCGTGCGGTGGAATCCTGAAGAATGACCCAATTGCTCATTTCTAAGATACCACAGATCAGAATTCTTATATGCAGGTGGTAAGTTAATCACTCTAATTAAGGGCTGCAGTAAGCCTCTTTTCCCTAATAAATAATTTTGTGCTATATAGTGATGTAGAGATTTTAATCTCACAGTACACGAGCACCTGCACATTTTCACTCTTTTTAAATCTCTGGACACTACTGAGAATCAGTTGGTCTACCTCCGGGTGGAGGAAAGCATACATACGATCTAAGAACCCTATGATGATGCTGTGACGTTACACACAGGCGGAAAATCAAGATATACCGCCAACGACCTGTGTACGTTTTATGAGGGTTTTTTTACAAATTTCCTACGTTATAAAGACCCTGATTTCACAGGACAAGTGATCCATTCCCCCCCCTGATTTTTGATGTAACTTCTGGAAGCCGAATGGATCACAGCTTCTTATTCCCTCCACATTGATTATTATACTTCTAAGCTATTCATGACCATAGCAAATATCTGTAGTGTTTGAGTCCCAGCTCGTTACAGTCATGTCAACTGTTCTTCAATAGTAGAACCGGGGTGAGCAGGTTCCAAATATAACCCTCTGTAGTCCGCCCATCTTTTCCAAATTTTAAAAAGTTTCTGAGGACACCCTCGCGCCTCGAAAACAGGGATTTCTAAGCCCATGATGAAGTCTAAGCCCTTCTCCCATACCGCCACTGACGGCGGAGATTCATCCTTCCACGCCTTGGTGATATTCCTCTTCGCCAAGGTGAGGCCAAGGAACAACAGGTGGCGTTTGTATCTGTTACCGCCCAGGCCCTCAGTGATATGCAACATAACCACTCGTGGAGAAAGCGGGATATCCCACCCCAGAACCTCTGACAAGCATGTGGTCACCCCTCTCCAAAACCTCGATAGTGTTGTACACTGCCACACCGTATGTATAAAGGTACCCTCCGCTGTCCCACATCGCAAGCCATGTGGGGATGCAATCAGGCCGGCGCGCCATAGTCTGTGTCTAGTGTAGTAGGCCCGATGTAAATATTTGAATTGGATGAGTCGCAGGCGGGTCGCAATCTCCGCGCTGCGCGGGGACTCCAATGCCTCTACCCAATCATCTCCATCCAGTGGACCCAGGTCCTGCTGCCACTCATCCCTAGTTTTATGTAGTGTTGTAGGTGTATTGTTGAGAAGTGTGCGGTAAATTTTGGTTATTTTATGGTCTCCCAGCTCACCCCTATAGACCTTTGATTCTATGGAGATTGAATTCGGGTATATCTGCTTGTTGTGCTAAATACGGGGAGAAGGCGTGTCTAAATTGGAGGTACCGATAGAATTGTGAGCGGGGCATAGCATATTCTGTCTGGAGTTCCTGGAAGGACTTTAGGTTCCGACCATGCATCACTGCACCCACCGTGTCTATTCCGGTGGCCTCCCAGCCCCGAAAGCCAGACAATCGCACCAGCTGTGGTAGCTGTCCGTTTCGCCACAGAGGGGTTTCTCTCGTAAGCTTCCTAAACCAGCCCATAACATGAAGACCGTTTTGGTCGCGGGCGGCAGCTCCCGAAGTGTTGATGCAGAATAAAGAAGCGTGTGTAGG